>CM042752.1:8410064-8446812 GCA_022496165.2 Catalaphyllia jardinei
TTTTTCGCTGCAAGCTATCAAATGGCCTGCCAAAGATACCAACCAAAGCCGGCTTAACGATGTAAGCTGACGAACATGTCAACATACAACAATGTTTTGTAATTTACAGTACGTTTCTCCTGGTTATAAAATTTCCTGAATCAGTGTCAAATTAAAGAAAATGAATAAAACAAAAACGACATGAACTTTGTGCATGCTTTTCCTTTTCACAACTGAGAAGGAAATATTTTTTCTCTCTGTGATCCAGGAAAACAAACGTTTTTTTTTCTTGGATCATTTGAAAATAATTCTGCAACGTATCTTGCACACATCTCGTATCTCACAAGGGGGGCATCTTTCAGTTTTGTAAACATCAGAAAATTCTTCAGATATCCACGATTACCAAAGGAGCTTGAAAACTTTAAAACTAACACAATATAACTGATAGGATGAGTTCGTCTTTCAATACGGGTGAACTTAATTGAAATCTCTTTACTGATACGCAATTTGCACAAGAAACCTTCGTACAGTTTGAATCTTTCTCCCGATGTTCAAATCAAATTCAACTTGTGTATTTCCCGAGTAAACTATTAAAGAAGGAAAAGGAAATCAAATTCGCCACACAAAGATGAAGAAAAATGAAGAATCAAAGGAATAACGGCTGATATTAATTCTTATGAAAATGGTATCTTGCCAATATTGCTCTCACGGCATCTTCACGCACCAAGAGGTTTCGACAACGGCTATATTTCGCTACATGTCGTAACAACTTTTAATGATCAACTTCTAACTTCCCCGTACAATATCAGCACATTTTCAAGCAATCAAGTAATGAGAATAAAAAAGATAACGTACCACGAAATTTTTAGACGCAACGGTTTTAAAAGATATGTATGAAAACGAAGTGCTATCGATTTGTGTTCACTGACGCATCGTGCGACGCTGGCAATTTCGTTTCACAAAGGTTCCCCTGCGGAACTTCTTTTGGGTAGAGCTTCCTAACAAAATAAATCGTTTTTCTTGCGATGAAAACACGTTATTTGACTTACCTTTTACCAGTTCCTGAGAATTCACTGCAATAAGAAGCACGGCTAAAATCCCCGAAAACCCATTTAAAGTCGCCATGCCGGTGATTGGCCGGTTTCTTAACCTTTCTTCTCCACGTTTGTGTTTCTGAAACGTCTGGCGTAAAGGTGATTTTATACTTAATGAGCCGTCGTTCGTGGAAATGCCACCAAGTCAATCATCACCTCTTGAATTAAGGCGGGCTTAGAATGAACAGCTTGTTTACATTCATTACATTGAGATATTTTACTCAGGCAGGACTGTGACGAAAACAAATGGCTTCCGTGTGTGTGGATGCCGTCAGTCACACCACTAGATTGGCTTCCTGAATGATGTCACGCACGCCTGCCTTCAACTTGCAAGGATGGGTTATATTATCTCAAAATATTCTGCTCGGTCACGTCAAAATACCTAGAATGTAAAGGCGCTATCATTCATTAATTTTAAGTATCGGATTCATGGTTTACTTATCAGTACAAGTGTTCTGGAATAACTGCCATAGTTTCGAGATCAGAAATTTTCATTTTTACCACATTTCCTATCAGGACTGTTACACCCTAAAAATCTAGAAAAGAAGCTTTATTTATTCATTTATGCCTGACGTTTCCGCTATTCCCACTTCTGCTTCGCGCGACTGTGGTCAAAAACTGAAGTATTTTTCTATTAGTCGTTTGTTCAACTCGATGCCACGCCTTTCTTTGAGTGTGAAATCTACGAACGCACCCAAACCCGCCTTGAACCCCATAGCGATCTCATTAACTCTCCATGCTACGAATCATGTTGCCGGAAAAATATGCTATAAAGAAAAAAAGATTTTCAACAAGCACGAAGCCAAAGTGGCAAAGAAAAAAACTGCGGTATTACTTTGGGTCCCTGATAAGCGTGACTTCCTTTGCATAATAAGTTGAATGATCTTATTTGCGGTACACAAAATAATCGTGAGCAAACAACATTAACCCATATTAAATCCGAAAAATTGTCGTTTAAAAACACCGTTGAGGATTTCGAACTTAAAGGATGGTATTTTGGAATCAGCATGTTTCGGGAATTCTTCGGTGTCTCCTTCAAGTATTAAGTCTCCTTACGGGTATTAAAATTCCACACAAGACAGTCTACATTTGAATTCACAAGACGACTTCTAGAAAATATCCAACTATGTTTATTTATCTTAAAAGTCATTTCTGGTACGTTATATGTACAAAGAAGACAAAAAGCGGTTTCACGGACTAAGCGGATTGCATAAAACTTATCGAACAAGACAGGACCGGGGATCATCTTTTCTTTTCATGAAGCGGGGCTTCGGCACAGACAACATCGGTATCAATCACTTGTTGGGCCGGAAAAAGGGTCTTTTAAAAGGAAAGGTTATGTCCCCCTCTTCTTTTGTCATAAAAACAGGTAGTTTTGAAACAGCAGTAGGAAGAGATACTTCAAAAGGAATGAAAGACGCATGATCTGTCAATTTTGTTGATCGTTTTCTCGTTCCGCTGAACGAAACAACATTAAAAACTCGCGCTCCTTTGCTGACTTCTTGAATACAAATAAATTTGACTGGGTGATAATTTGTTGTTAACAAAATGATAAATAGAATTGCTGCAACAGTAGCTGGGATAAATTTGGATTGACCGATTAGTGACCTTCATCAAATAGCGCCGTCACGCAAGTATTCCCTGGCAGTTGTACAAGGTAAACATGTGCTCTTTTTTTCGGCCCCAAAGGAAAAGAACGCACTGATGGCAGGTTACCCTCCCACTTTTCAATATAAAAGCTTGAGTTTTGCTTACTGGGTCCTCATGAACCCCTGTTTTTTTAGGGTTAGTGCAATTACTGAAACAATTAGTTGAAACCCTAGCAACACCACGAAATAAAAAGCATCATAGTGACAGCACCTCATATCACGTCACAGGGTAGGTTGGGTGGAGCAGGATGCAAATTTTGTTAACAAATGCATCCAAAACTTGTTTATGTTGTAAGGTACGCCAGGACGATTGCTTCTCGACTGGATGCGATTACCGAAAGTTCGATTCAGGACATGCCGGGACTAGAGAAAGATTTAGGTTTCGATTTCCAGATGATTTCGAGACTGCTTGGCGTTCTGACATAACCTCTGAATCTCCATGAAATTTCCGGTGGTAAGATGAAATCGTGGGTGATACCACGACTCACTCGAAGGAGGGCGCCTCCTGCGCGAGAAGTCCGTTAGAGAGAAGATTGTTCAGATTTCAACCCGGCCTGATACTGATGCAGTAGATAATCGAGCAGTGTTTCTTGAGCCTTCGCCTAATGTCACAGACTCAGTCTGAGCCGCGGGCTCTATGTTCTGAGTTTCGAAGACTATGTACGTTTAAAAAAAAACCTGATAACATCATGTCTAGATGCCCGGAATCTGTAATTTGTATAGAATTTCCACAAAATAACTCTTCGATCTTTGATTAGAATTATTAAGCGTGTAAGCGATTTTTTAAAAGCATTTTGACTTCGTACCTGAGGAAATTTTCGAGCTTGAGTATATTATAAAATATGGACATTTCAACACTTCGCAAATATCGTACTCTGGTATCTAGACACAATGCCGTTAACATAGAGCCAAAAGAATAGCTTGTTACATTCGATTGCTTGTTTGGCTTATTGTTGTCCTTTTATATGGGAGAAAGTCACTACATTCCTCCCCCCCCACCACCACGGGCAACAATTAGCAAAATAATTAAAAACTTCTATATCTGTAGACTGTAAAATTTAACAATTTATAAAGTGTCGCGAAATCGTCATCAAAGCGTAAACACAAACCCCTATTAGTTGTCAATTGCTTCTGCTATTTGTTTGACCTCTTATTGTCACTCGTCTGCGATTAAACTAAAAATATCTCCAATTATTTTTTATGACGTCCTGTATTTTGAAATAAAGGAAGTCGAAAATTACTTCTGTTTTGTAGATATGATCTGATTGAAGTGTTTTCCAAGTACCAGGTTTTTCACAATGCAGTAGTGGAATTCTTCGATGACACCCACGCTAACCCAGAGAGTCGGTGTTGAAACTTTGACTGAGTAGATTGAGTGTGATAGAAATTATAACACCAATAAATAAAACCAGAAATTAAAGTAAGTCGAGCCGACATTTTAACTTAACAGGTTTAGAGGTGCTGGATAAAGATGGAAAACAAAGCTTATTTTTTTCTTTTGTCTGAAAGTTTTAGAGAGACCCCAAGCGCACAGCGACAGCGGATGCAGCTAACAGCCAAAACAAGAATAGCTAGAATCATTAGCGATTCGGTAAAGGTCTTTCAAAAAGACAGTTAAACTCAAAAACTCCTTTTAACTGGGTTGTACTGACCAATTGCCTTGTAAAAACTAATATTTTGGCAGACGCTACAAGGCAGCCCCTTGTGTAAAATCGGGGTTCAACGAACTCTTCCATATATGGTACGAGTGAACTGACAAAACCTCACAACATGCAATATAAAATCCAAAAATTGTCGTTTTGCATTTCCGTAGAGATCCATAATGTAACTGTCTTCTCGGGCGGCTG
Source organism: Catalaphyllia jardinei (assembly GCA_022496165.2). Classification (NCBI taxonomy): domain Eukaryota; kingdom Metazoa; phylum Cnidaria; class Anthozoa; order Scleractinia; family Caryophylliidae; genus Catalaphyllia; species Catalaphyllia jardinei. Next base: position 8,414,634 of record CM042752.1, read on the forward strand.
TAGGATATCGCTACAACTGGATTGTTCATGCATTGTTAGGCGAGGCGAGAAACATTTCGTGGTCTAGACAGTCATCGCAACTTTATCGCGGGAACTCAATACGGGGGCAGTAATTGCGGCAATAGAAGAAGTTGACGTCCTATCTTCTGCTGTTCGCCATGTGAGATATTTCGATGGCTTCTTTTCGTTACCTCTAGAGATTTGCTTAAAGCCATATGTCTTTCTCGACTGATCTGTAAGGTTTTCAGGCTGCAAATACATACATTAATTGTGAAAATGGACAATTAGTTAAAGACAACGAAAACGGGATCGCTGCATTGGTGTTTCTCTCTTCCGCCGGGTAGTGGAGTGAAAACGTCACAGATGGAGGCAAAAAGGTTACCTACTAAAAGAAATCGCCTTAGATGACTTAGTTAGATTTACCAGTTTTAAAGTTAGCTTTGTTACTGTTTATGCCCTCAGAGTGCAGGTCTCTGCTAAGGGTCGCTCGATTTCCGGCCAGGAGAAGTCATCAAGACACAGTACAAAATAAATTCATTCTGTGAGACCCTCATTTCCCCTTCCTCACTTGCCAATGCAGTAAAATCTCTTGTAAAAACCTACAGTTTTTTGACGTCTGGCTAAATTGGTTCTGTATTTGAGTCAGTTATTTGTAAGTTACGCTACAATCATTTGGTTCTTCAGGTTCGGAGGTATTGTTGTTGATTACCAGAAAAGAAATAAACTTGAGTTTGCCCCTAAATATAGAGTATTTATTCACAACTGTATTATAGCAAGCCTAACAGAACTGATTTCAGAATGTACACATGGTATATGTACAGTTGCGTCTATAACAAGAGTCCTTGATACATGTCTTGATCTTGCTTGACTGAACAGATCAGTCTCATATTTTTGTGGCAAATTTCTGATAGCGGGTTCTTGGTAGAAGCACCGGGTTCTTACATGCGGGGAATATAATTTTATAAATGGAAATAGAAACATTGTGTTGTATTCAAACATTTGTATTTGGTGTCTATATTGCAAGGGCTTGTTCCATCTTCCTCCTTTCAAGTGGTGCGTGGTAAACCACAAATATCAAAACAGGAAGTCATCGATGATAAAGGAAGTCTTTGAAAGTGTATTCATATTCTTATCAAAGTTTGCGGTAATTTTGAACTAATTAAAGGGACACTATCACGATGTAGCGCACGCGCGAACTTGGCTGGTTTCTTTCATCGGAAAACAATAGAACTGTCACTTTGTCGCGGCATGCCGACGCGACAAAGTGACAGATAACCGCTATTTATATCCCATTCGCCACTCGCGTTCATCTCTCAATTACAGGAAGAAAGGTCAACTCTTGCTCTTAGGCCATCAGAGCTTGATTAAGAAAATAACACAAACAGCGGTGATAAACATTGTATTCCAACGCATTGTTCTAAAGAACTTAACGTTTCGTATGCTAGTCAATACAATGTTTATCACCGCTGTTTGTGTTATTTTCTTAAAGGTCAACTCGCTCAACTAGTGAGGGAAAGCACTTGGTTTTTCGTGTTAAACGGCAAATAAAAACTGTATTGACCAATGTAGTGGTGGAAAACGTGAAGAGCCGCATGAGTAATGCAGAAACAAAGCAACGGTAAGTCCGTGGTTCATAACAAGCCTGAATATGCTGATGTGCAAATGCTATGATGGAAATTTTACTGATTTTATACACGAGTCCTTATCATATTTACAAAACTGTCCTGATAGCTAAAAACAAATAAATCGGAGTCAATCTCACAGAGTATACCTGAGCGAAGAGAACCTGATAGAATGTCTGAATATCGAGAAAGAAAACCAACGAGTAAGGGCCTGCTTACTCGAGTAAAATGTCAACACAGAATCGCTCGGACGAGCGCGATCCTTTCAGTCTTTCCCAAGCCTCGTGAATCGGTTTCCCTTGCAAAACTCCTGCTATGTTGCTGGTTCCATTACTTCTCAGTCCTTTCCCGATTTTCTAAACCTTTTTGAAAGTTGCCGGGAGAAAGCCGTCTTCGTCCAGCGCCATAACATTTCCCTCCACTCAAAGTTCCGTCAAATGGCAGTGAAGTTGACACCGAAAGGTCTCGATCAAACACAAATTGACACTTAACGAGAGCCGTGTATCACTGATCTTTGATTCTGAGAAGTTTTAGGGCAAAGCCAAAGTTGATTGAGGATGATGCAAACGGATTTGTGAAAGTTCTATATCAATACACCGATTCAGGCTATTACCGGAAGTAGCATGAAAGCGAGGCCTAAGGGCCAAGGGTGACATTTGCAGTGGCCGGGAGCGAAACATGGCGGTAAATTTAAACCTTACACCGGAGGATATACCGTGCTCAAGCGTTGAAAATGTAGAGAATTTAGGTAAATGGACCGTTCCACAGTTAAAGTTCTGATTAAAATGTAGACGGCTCAATCAACAAGGATCAAAGAAGGATCTAGTCGAAAAGTAAGCTTTGAAACATTTCGCGCGAACTTGAGGAAACACTGTTCGAAGGCGTGCCTCACACAAAGCCTCTACGGTCAACTTATTATTTTATTTTATTTTCTTTTTTTTGCCAGAGTCAAAGCATTCAACGCGATATCCTTTTATAAGGACAAAGTATATGATCCTGACCCTGACAGGTGCTATACCAAAGCAAAGCTTGAGAAACTTAAGCAAAATGATGTGGTAAATAACACGGTCAGCCAGACAAGTTCAGTTGATTCACCTTTTGATAACTTTCCACCCGACGATTCTACGCTATTTTCGGAAGACTTTTCTATTTTACCTTCATTTCTCCCGATGGACGCTTTTGAGCAAGTAAAAAATTCTGGCAAGTCCGTCAAGAAGTTTGCCAATGCAGATGTTGTGATAAACTCGAATGATAAAGGTCTTCGCATGATGAACTTTGTACATGATTTGCAAGTTTGCAACAGCGCTGAGAAACGTGTTGTATATTTGAGAGCATGCTGTTGGGCTTCTTACAAAAGGAACGTAAAATACAAGGTTAAATTGGTTCTTAACCAAACGGAAACCCCGAAAATTGTTGCAGCAAAGTGTGACAAGCAGTGTCCCGCCTCTAATAGTGGATGCTGTTGTCATGTTATGGCGGTAGTTTGGAAACTCGAGGATATGACACGAAAGTCAGAGCTAATAAAGTCTGTGCCTGACAGCCTACCATGCACATCAAAGCCAAGGGAATGGGGAAAGGGGAACAAACGAGAAGTTGAATTCCACCCTGTCATGGCGTCTAATTTAGTAAAGCCCAGACATTCCTCTGACCTACCTGGAAGAAAGAGACGAGGTGTCCTTTCCAAACTGTATGATCCAAGACCCCCCAAATGCCAGAAACTAGATGTGGAGGGTATGTTGAAACTGAAACAAGACCTTCAGAACATAAACCCAAACATACCTTTTGCTGCAATGCTTCCAGATGAAATTCCTATACCAACAGTTACAACCATAGTTGGAACAGCTGCTAAAGGGTCAACACTTCACAAGCAACTGCAAGGGTTTAACCCAGTAACACCTCAGTGTACTTCTAGCAGTACTTCTAGTAGTGTATCTGTAACAGCTGCAGAGCAACAACAGCTACAATCGAATGGTGGGGCATCTAATTTGCCAAACACAACAACCATCTGTACAATCAGAAAAATTTATTGAAAAACTTACAGATGAGCAAAAGCACATTGAAAAGGTAACAAGGGGGCAAGCAGACAACCCTACTTGGTTTGAGAAAAAACAGAACAGGATAACTGCCAGTATCTGTAAAGATGTCTTTTCCCATATGAATGACCAAAGGAAAATACCAGAAAATCTGGTTAAAAAAATTAAATCAAAAGGAAAACCCAACAAGAAAGTGAGCTATTTACAAGCTAAAAACCTAAATTATAAAAGCAAAGGTATGATATATGGTATTGAAAATGAACCAGTGGCAGCAAATTTGTACAGAGAGTACCTGTCATCTTTACCAGATGTTAAAGCAGTGACACTTCAAGAGGTTGGTCTAATTGTGGATACAGATAATACAGTTCTTGCAGCAAGCCCTGATAGAATTGCTGTTATTGAATATCACAATGGTGACACTGAGATTAGAAATGTAGAAATCAAATGTCTTGAGTCAAAACAAGATTTCTCACCTACAATGCTATCAGAGATCATCAAAAAGAAACAAGTTTTCCATTTACTCTAATAAATATGAAGTAAAAGAAAATCACAAATATTGGTTTCAGTCCCAAATGCAGATGGGAATCACAAAGCTTTCATTGACAGACTTTGTTGTTTTTACTAGCATTAGATTTCCAATATTGGTTATGAACGTAACATTCTCATCAAGATGGCAAAGTGAGATAAAACCAAGAATCCTTGCTTTTTATGAGCAATACATTAAAGACAAAAACCTGAAATGACTTAAACTCTGCATACTGTGAACTTTAAATTGTGAACTTTTCATGAATGAAAAAACTAAGCCTAAATGCAGGAGTTCTTGAAGAGGCTTAATTTTCTGCTGTCTGAAAGGCAGGTTTTACAGAGCTGACATCTATATCTTCTCGAGAGTACTTCTAGTTTGATTCTGTATTCAAGTGCTATTTCAATGTAAATATCACTTAAAAATAGAATAAATAAATTGTTTCTTTAAACAGAAATGATTGGGTTTTGAAAGTTGACTAACAATGCACACACAGTCCAGATCTGATTAATGGATCCAAAGCTGGAAAGAGGCAGAACTTGATTGAAAATATTCCAAGCCTTTATCCTTTTTATTGCTCTTTCTACATGTATTCGCACATTAGCTATACTCATGGTCTCAAAACATTGGGATTCTGTAAACTGGTCAAATACAGAGAATCTCTTTGGAGGAATATATAAACTCACTCCTCTGAGAGCAATGAGGTCATGAATTTCAAACCCTTTGTCTGCTAGATATTGATCCCCTGGTTCAATTAGCTGGCAAAAGTTACTCTTTTCTACAACTTCTTTGTCACTGATTCTTCCAGGATATAACTGGCTAACAAAGGTAATCCAATCAGAAGGTGAAATACAGATCAACCCCTTGAATGTGTCATGAGACTTGTAATCAGAGTACATCTTTGAATGCTTCTGATAATCCTTGGGAAGTTCACATTTCAACTCAGTGCAATCAAGAATTCCTCGTACACTCTCATACCTCCCCTTAAATGATTCTGGTAAGTGCTGTTTTATCTTATCTTTTGAAGGCCATATAGGCAAACTACCCAACACCAGGTAAAGGTAGTTTGCCCAAGTGATAACAATATCGGATACAGTGCCTACAGACACGTTAAATCTATGTGCCAAGTCACGCTCAAACAGTCCAAGTCGCATCCTCGAAAGAAACATCCACAACTGATCAATTGGCTCAATCTCTCGTGTCCGTTGTTTTTCTTTCTTTTGACCTTGTAAGTAAGGAAATGCAGTGTCCTCGAGTTCTCCATTAACTTTAGAACGTGCCTGGTTCCAACTGAGAAGCGACTCAGCACTCGGTTTGACGAAGTTCCAAAATGTTAGCAAGGTTTCATAAGACGAAAATCCTGTGTAGAAAAATATGTCATCGTCATTGGAACTGAAACGTTCCAGGCCAAATTTCAAAAGAAACACTTTTTGCGTGAGTTCACAAATCTCGGCAACTAAGTCCCTCTCTTCAATCTCTTGCGGTTTGGCTATTTCTTTCTCAGCAGTGTTGACAGAGTCCGTAGCAACCCCGGGAGCAACTGATAGTTGAAGCTTTTTGCTATCACGAACGTTTGCTCTTTCGGACCTCTCAGTTCGAATTCCTTTATCGTAGTCCTCCGTCCACGGAAAAATAGAAGGAACCGCATTCTTGATCAGATCGCGTCTTTTTCCAGTCAAGGAAGATCTATAATCTTTCGCGGTGAAATGTGCCGAACAGCAGAAAAGTGATGTATTAGATGTGAATTTTTGATCGCCACGTTTCATTTTTGCCATCCATATTTTCCTCTGATCTTGGTCTTGGGGAAAAGCGTGAAAGGTGAGATCTTTCAGATTGTCTGAACGATTGATACATTGCGCTGCAGCGCAGCATTTGTGGCTGCTGTGACTTCTCTCTTTATCTTCCGCCATATTGTATTGAGTTCTTGGCCCTTAGGCCTCGCTTTCATGCAACTTCCGGTAATAGCCTGAATCGGTGTATTCTCGCATCTTTGAATTCTTGACATCCTAAACAAAAATCAAACTCTTGCGCATGCGCAAAAACGTGATTGTGTTTCTTTAATGTTTGTACTTCCTTTTGTTGCGTTTTAGTTGCCTTAGCTATTTGCCGATCGGTGACATTTTTTTTAGAAGAAACAAAAATTAGTCCGTTTTGGTGGGTGGTTTTGGTGTGTTCCGAAAAAGGGAGTGGAGTCACATGATGGAGCATTTCCGCTCACGTTTTTTGGAGGTTAACGAGAGCTGGGTTGTACCAGTTCCAGAAAGGTTTCTATCGAAAGAGAAGGCTTCGTCCACCTGCAAGGTAGTAGTATACCTGGCTCAAATGGACGGTAACTAACCAGGAGCCGAGAAAGACAATAGGCTATTGTTTGGAGAACAATAGACTCTATTGTTTTCCAAATCCAAGAGGGCGTCTTGAAAAATCGGACCAATCAGAGAGCAGAATTGGTTAATTAGCATATTCAAGATGGCGGAGGTTAATTTCAGCCAACCAGGAGGTGAATTAAGAATTCAAGATGGCGGTAGCGGCTCCAACACCCTGAGCAGCTGTGAAACCTGGAAACTAGGTCCCAGGTTTCCATAGGAGTTTGTTTTGGGCGAGAAAATTGCCCACTGGACTCGAAGGCCTGGGATTGGTCTTATCATATTTTTTCCTCTCAGACTCGTCAGATATGTCGATTGAGAATCAATCTATACACATGTAAATCAAATGAGAAACAACTGTATTTTGAAAAATCCTAATTCTCTACAAGAGGGACCTGTGTCCAAATTGCAAATAAGGTGTGTGCCCTACTAATTGAAATACATCAAGTGGAAATGCAAATATAAACTCATTGATCTCAACTGTTCCCTTGAGAAAAGCGTCATTCAAAACAATCTTAAACAAACAAAAGATATTTTAAGCCACCGTTGAGGAATTAACATATTAAGTAAAAGATGAAACGTGAAATGAATTAAAAACCGAGGGTACGCTTAGAAGCTAAACATATCATCTAAGGTATTTCAAACAAACGTTCGCGCTTCAAGTAAAGATCAAACAAACATTGCAAATCGCATCGCTCCTGATTCGTCAGCCGCACCCGCACAAATTATAGTTCGGTCTAAGCAGTTCTCTTATAGTGGCAAGAATAATTCATTTACATCAACCATACTTACTTACTTACTTAGGCCTTGAACCCCTAGAGGGGCATAGGCCATCCACAACAGTCTGCCAGCGTCCACGGTCCTGGGCGATTCGCTCCAACTCTCTCCAGGTGCAGCCGGTCCGCTTGGCGTCCTCCTCCAGGCCTCTTCTCCAGGTGTTCTTTGGTCGGGCTCTCTTTCTCTTCCCCTGAGGATTCCAGGTCAAGGCCTGGCATGTGATGTTTGTTGATGGTTTCCTCAGGGTATGCCCTATCCATCGCCATCTTCTTCTCCTGATCTCTTCTTCTGCTGGCACTTGGTTGGTTCTTTCCCAGAGATCTGTCAACCATAGTCTTTCAAATTCCTCCAAAGCGATGCTCAGCTCTTGATCACTTAGTTCCATAATCGCCAAGACAAGAATGCGAAAATGTGTGTCCAACTTCGTCACAAGTAAAATGATTTTGCTCAAGTCTGAAAGACGTGTATCCAATGGGAAGACGGGGGATAGGGGGTATGCGATATCACATGGTTAAGAACTATTGCGAAGACGGGGGATAGGTGGGTATACCTATGTGATGAAATTGTTATAAACAAAACAAAGAGTCTGATGAATAATTTATGACGTTTATTGAATAATAACAGCATGAAAACCAAAGAGAGAATTGCTCACAACTTTAAGTCTTGACCGTCGGTGCTCCACAAAGTGTATCGCTGGGAATTAGACTCGTTTTTAGTTTCTCAGACTCTTGGTCCCAGGCGCCAAAACGCACGATATTCTGATCTAGTTTTCTTTGTTTTTGGCCACGAAGTCTTTGCCTGATCTGTTCCTGTACGTAACGGGCGCCATGGATCTTGTTCGTCGTCGTCGTCCGCTTCTTCTTCCTCTTCGGAGCTGCTAGTCTCTTCCTCTTCAGGTTCCTCTTCTTCCTGTTCCTCTTCTTCTTCTTCTTCTTCTTCTTCTTCTTCTTCTTCTTCTTCTATGTTTTCATCATTGTTTTCTTCCACAATCCTTCGGTTGAAGGAGTACGCATGGTTCTCGTCGTCCTTCACCCAAGACAACGTGCTTCAAATAAGCCGGAACGATTGAAGTGATATTTAATATATCATTTTTGCTCAGTGATCAAACATCCTCTTTCTTGGTTCGTCGATGCCAGCGTGAGTATCCTTCGTGCGTCAACAGGTGACTAAAAATGCGTTTCCTGTCATCACTGGCGGGATGTAAATCCAGGACCGTGTACCCAAACGGTCGTTCGATCACTTTTTGATACACATCCATCATGTCTTGCCAGCAACTGGGAAAAGCTTAAAGTAGCAAATTCTTCATCCCTAATTGATCTCTTGGATTTTTGAAGGCTACAATGTAGTGGGCGTTCCTGGAAATACACTTAGCGTATTTCCCAGGTGGAAACATGTCTTGGCACAAGTACAACACGGTGATATTTTGATGATGAGAGTTTTTGGTGAATAAGTCTAGCAACTCTTTGTCCTCACCTCCCTCTCCCCTTTCTAATACGAGGAGGCTACTCCCCGAGGCCCGACCCAAAACCCTTTTATGTACCATTTTGTGGCAGAAAAGATGCTTTCGTATACCTTCCATTGGTCCGTTTTGAGAATAAATCGCTAAAACAGGAAGCCTTCGTATCATTTTCATGCTGCATTCGATAAGGTAAAACAGTACAGTCATAAGGTATGTGTGTCCGAAACATTTTAATGAAAGGCCCTTTTAAATACCTAAATGACAGATTCCCCTACCCTTTCATATAGTTCGACTCGTAAAACCCCTATATCCCTTCATATACCTGAAGCGTGAAAAAGGCACCCCTTTCGAGTGGAGCATCCTCGTATAGGCCATTATAGGAAGTACCCTCCTCCCCGGGTGTTTAAACAAACTCTTCCATAAAAGGGACGGTTTAAATAATATGACTTCACAACATGTATCATAAAATTTGAAAATTACCGTTTCTCATTTCCGGAGCGTTCCAAAACGTTCCTGTCTTATCGGATAGCTGCAGGTGATCTTTACTGGAATGCATTGTTAGATGTGGCGAGTCTATTTGGTGGTCCTAGCCACTTCCAGACGTTCAGTTTGTTGGGGCGCAGCGCGAAAAATGGTGAGCGAAAACATAGGGGAGAAGAAAACGCTTTCCGTCGACGCGCTTCTCCCCTAGTTTTTCGCCCGCTGTTTTCGCGCTCCGCCCCCAAGCAACTAAACGCCTGGAAGAGGCTTTGATGAAAAGAGTAGCTTGGCAATTTCAAACGTGAACATTATTACTATAAATTGCGGTAAAAAAAGAAGTCTTCCCTGCCATGTGAGATGTTTCCATAGGTTCTATCAACCACGTTTCCAGGGTAGGGAGAAGACGCTGCCGGGAACGAGGTAGGGGTTTGATCAAAAATAAGACACAAACAGCAATGATAAACATATCGAACTTTCACATTTTGACTAAGACTTGACGTTTCGAAATGTGCAAGTTGAATATGTTATCACTGCTGTTTGTGTCTTATTTTTGATCAAACTACGATGGCCCAAGAACAAAAGTATTTACGAGGTAGGGGTTCGTTTTGTTAACGTCCAAACCATGTATTTCTGAACCGCAGTCTGAAAGGATCAGTTGTAAAAATGAGCTCAGTGTTATATGATACATATCTGGGTTGTTAATATTGGCAGAATGTTTGTACAGTTGCTGACCAAAATTCCAACTTCTCGTTGTTGTCACTTTGGCCAAGCTGAAAAAAAAAAACTCGTTTTCACAGAATTCTGGGTAGAACGACACCATTAGATAACTGTGTGTTTAGTGACGGACGTTGCGGTAACAACAACAACAACAACAGTGAGCTTTATTTGCTTGGCCATAAAGGGAATTACAGCATTGCAAAAGCATTTTAAAAATAAAAAAAAAGAAAGAAAGAAGGGCTGGTAATCCCAAACCACGAATGGTTCAGTTGTCTCTGAAGGCGAAGGCCAGTGTAAAAAAGTGATGAAGATCACGCACGGATCGCGTATTGGAACGTTTCGCCTCTCCTTTGGGATTTTATTAAAACCACTCTTTATTGTATATATATAGCGAGAATGTTAGGTAATAAACCCGGCAAAAAGAATTCTTTATGTGCTATATTATTTAGTTTACTTTCGGAAACAGCAGCGGAATATATCCAACATCGTTAGCGCTTCAGCTTCAGCCAACAGTCACCCCAGCAAGTCTTATCTCTGTTACAAGGGCGAACATTGAAGGAGGAACATTCAACATTTCTATAAACAGCGTAAGTCAACAGAGTCCGAATTTGTCTTTGCACAGCGCGAAGCGCCGCCATGGACAAGCGAAAAGATTTCACACTTTGTGGTTTAGACACGAATCCCCCGTATTGTATTTTAGCTTGTGTAGGCTCTTTGTCCGCTTGTTGCTGGGCGGGAGAGCGAATTTGGTTTTTATTACGTTCGGTCATTTACGTAAGTCTTGAATTTTTTGCTTTTCTGCATGTAATCTTATGTTATCGGGAAAAAAATAAACCAGATTTAAAGTATATGTTTAATTCTCGCTTTATATACAATAAACAAATTACAGCATAGGAAGTGCTTTGTACGGATTTTTATTCACGAGTTTTTATTCCAAAGCTTTGCAACTCGTGATTAAAAATCCGTACGTCGCACTTTCTATGAAGTAATCTATATTTATTGTTATTGTTTCAAATATAACCGTGTTCATCTGAGAAGCGCACATTTTAAACTTGAGACGCGAAAGTTTTTGAAGTTGCGCACGATTCTAGAAAAAGAGATTAAGGCGCAACATGGGGGTGGTATTTTATTTGCTTGTTTCCTTGTTGTAGAAATACTAAACCAAGGACAGCTAATTTAAATATGCATAAGTAGGAGTCAGATGGCGATTTTTGCAGGGGGTACTCTTAATTTAGAGCAGATATAGTATTTTGACGAATTTTTTTTTTGCCACAAAACACAACATTTGTGCCAAGTTTAAGCGTAGTCGGTGTACCACCAGTCTATTTTAGACACTATTTTAAGCGTAAAATATTTAGACTGGAGGGGTTTTGGTACAGATTGGCCTCTGTAGGGAGGTAGCCAATGGAGGTCCCACTGTTTGATCAGCACATGCTGAATCGATAGTGAATATGTAATGTAGAATAATGAAAGAAATTGCCTCTGGGTAACATGTTGTTTTATCTTGTTTTGATCGACACAGTTAGCTTTTATCGTCTCAGTGTGTCTCAGTGTCAGGATCACACAAAGAGAAGGGCTTTGAGTACAGGTAACATCGCATCTGGAAGAAAAATATCAGTTAATCCTTCAAGTGCAGAAGAATGGAGGCCGTTCTAGCTTGCTAACAGGATCTTTGCTGTGATTCCAAGGAAGAAAGAAGGAATAAAACATGTTCAGGAAGAAAAAATGAAGATCCTGCTAGAATACTTTAAGTCCAAGGTAACACGTCATAGACAGTCTTTTGAGGCTTTCGAAGACTACCTTTGTTTACTTCAATAAATTGTACCTAACTGTAGTAAACACTACTGAACTGTGAAGAAACAAGAAAAAGAAAAGGAATCGGATCGTAGCTACAGCATTCTAGCTCCAATTACGTCGTAGAAGGATGGCAAAAAAAAGCTACCTCCTTAGAGAACCTGCTGGGTGGGTCCAATTTACCAATTTTCGACCCAGCTGAATCAGAATTTACACCCTTAGGGTGTTCTCTGCTAATCGTCGCCATTGCCGGGATTTCAGGCTAATAGAGGTCATAACACACACAAAGGATTTTATTCTGTCAGAGGCTAGTCATTTTCTCTGCCAGGATCAAAATGGAAATGTTGAAACATTGTTAAGAGACACCGCATCTCTTAGTTCTTTGAGGATCCATGCTAACTGCTAAATTGGCTGTTCATGAATCAAGATGACCGTTATCGGTCCCTTAAGTTGGGAGCTCTCAAAACCGGTCTCGATAGGCTGGAGAGATCTTGTAAAACAAATACGATAAAAAGAGGTTTTACGGAGTTTGCATTTCGTGTTCTCAGACCCTGGCAAGAATCGTGGCGAGGAGACCAGCATTGGAAACATTTGAACCTTCAGGTAATCACGAAAACAATACTTGTACCTTTTAATTTCAGCCTCTTTACGTGATCTGTTGAGATTTTTTTATCACAGGAACAGTTACCTCTCTGCTACTAAAAGCCGAATCAATTGCATGATTATTTGCTCATGTGTACATGTATATATTTCAATCCCTCTATTCGATATATATGGGTTATTGACAGTAAGAATGAGGTCAAGATGGCTGGATAACAACACTGGTCGTTATTTATTGTCGACTGCTTTAGAACGTAACAGTATAGCGCCTTTCTGTTTGGAACTTTTCGGATAATTTAGAAGAAAAAATATGCGAGGCGTTATGCAGTTGTTGCTGTTTAGATTCATCGATTCAAGCAGAGGGAAATAGCTTGTTTTTTTGCCACAAGTATTCGAATATTTAGTAAGGGTTTCTTAACTTTAAATACTCCAATAATTCGTTATTATTCCTTCTTCGCGGTCGAAGAATGCTATAATGGATGAATAACACCGTTTATTAGGTTTATTTATTGAAGTTAACTATCAAGAACTTCGCTAGAAAGTAAATCTGGAGGCAGTAGTAATTGAAACAACGAACAGTTTGGTTAATAAAAAGATTCTGAACACATTTTACCCTGTGAAATGAACACATAGAGAAATCACAAGTAATGAGCATGAGAAGTGCACTTATGAATTGGTATGGTATGCTGGTTGATCGAAAAGTTGTGTAAAATTTTAACAGCACAAAAAGGATATTGTATGACGAAATGTTGCTTTGAATAAGGGCCGTTTGGTTAAGAATCTGAAGGAACGAAGCCCTAAAAAGAACAATAACAGCATGCCCAAGGTCCGGTCTGCACTACGCTGGAAGAATTTGAAAACGCCGCTTTAGAACTACGATTAAATAAACTTGCTACCGTCCACACTAATGCGTCAAGAACACGGAGCTTTTCGAAAACACTCTTCAAACCAGAGGAATTTAAAAACACCGGCTTTTCATTTTGGTGCGTGCAGACCTCACGACAATGCTCGAGTTTTTTCAAACACAACTTGAATTCAGAATGATTATTGATTCCTCCGGTGTAGTGTGGCCGGAAAACATTTGATGGGTTTTCATAGTGAAACCGCCGTTTCCGTTTCCAGCGCACTGTGGACGGGGCGTAAAGAAATTCATCTCTTCTTTGTCGTGTATGTGTCGCGATATTCTTAGGTTGGATTAAGATAAAGGAAACCATTTTTTACTAGATTTTAGATAGTTTAATTGAATATCAACAAGATTTCAATGAAATGTGAAAATTCTTTTTATTCACCCCAAGAACTGATTGATACCGAAAAAATAGTGCCAACTACTATTATTTTTTAATCAAAATACCGACAAACAAGTCATTGAATCCTTTTATCGGCAGGGGTAACTGCAGAATTCACAATGCACAGTTTGCATGCCGTTGGTCTCGATCACTTAGGTTTGCTTGCGGTTAGCTTTTTTTTTGTTAGAGAGGGCCAAATATAATATATGTCCTTTTCATGAAATAAAAACTAACTGCAAGCAAACAGTGCTCTCAGCATTGCTATTTTAAAATACCAGAATGCCAGCTTTAGGCGGTGATCGGATGTTCATTTTTAGTTGCAAAAATAATTCAGGTATTTTATGTAACGAATGGGTCGTTTCTGATCTCAAAAACTTCCATCTGATCAATGATGCGCCCCTTTTCAGTTATCGTAGATGTTTTGAGTGCGGAACACAAGCGTAGTGTTATTTTGCGGCCCTGTTAAGCGGAGAAATGCAAGTTACATCCTGTAGAGCACGTTGTATGTTATACTAACTAAAACAGCTACTGATTAAGAGGATGTATGCGAATGTTCACACATTTAAGGTCTTATTCATATATTTAAAAATTAGAATAACCTCGTATAGCACAAAAAACAGTACAATATGAAAGTACTTCCCTACTTTTCTTTTGATGGATCATTCTGTCTACCGATTTTCTACGTTTAGGAAGTTAAGCGAAAGAATGAGGAATATATATCGATTACAAGCTTGATTGTTTTGCAAAATTCATGGCCAGCCATCGAATTCCTTTCTAGTTAGTTCCTCGTTTATCTTTGCGGTGGTTTCAAATGCCCCTTAAAAGGTTTTGTTGGGAACATTTGGAATTATTGCCTAAGGGATTCACTTATACAAAATATTATCAGGATAGTTTTTCTCCGCTGATTCACCTTTTATATTTTAGGCTAACACCTCTGTAGACCATGCTGATTTACGCGCGCCAAAATCATTAGTTTTCCACACGCTTTATATCTCTCAAGTGGTCTTAAGTCCGTGACCCCCAATTTGTTTTCATTTCAGAAACAAGTAATTTATTATCTGTCCGCAGCAGAAGTTTGAAGAAAATATATCAAGTAGAACATTTTCACGAGAAGGTCCTTAGAACCACTATGGTGAGAATAACAGGGAGTAACATAGAGGACCATAGGAAAGTGCTGCTCGATAGCTTTCATTTAAATGGTCACCCGACACACAAGAGTTTTATCCAAAAACTTAAAAAGTTAGAACTTCCTTGAACAGCATAATAAACAGTACCACATGAAAGTATTGCTCGATAACTTTCATTTAAATGGTCACAAACAGGGTTTTATCTACACACGTAAGAGCTAGAACCTCTTTTGACAGACTAAGGACCTCTTCATATGAGCGAATTTTGTTGTCTTTTCATATCAGGGAAATTTCAGCCCGGTCCGGGGGATGAAATCCACTAAACACAACCAAAACGGTGGAATATAAACTTGTATCGTTCGCGCCTCTCGTATAGCTTTGTGGACTCTTGTAATTTTACTAATGAAGCTAATTCGCATGCTTTTGAAGTGGAAATACATACACGACCGCTATGTTGTGATAGCAAAGCTATTTTGTTAAAAACGTTTCGTCCCGGTCACCCGAACTGGAGTGTTCACATGGGAAAATTTTCATCCCGAGTTACCGAGATCTTGGTCGCAAAAAACGGGCTTCTCATATTAACCCATCGAAATTTTTATGAAGGAAAGAGTGGAGAGACGAGATCTCGGAAACTGAGCCAGCCCGGTTGACCGGGCTGATATGAAATGGCCCTAATAACGACTATTGCATAAATTCATGCTCAGTAACTTTTCAAACAACAGAAATATGAAAGTGGATATTGAGAACAAAAAGAAATAGCATTTTATTCTTTTCATTTCTAATCTACAGTGTAGTTATTGAGCAGGCCATGAAACAATCTGCACTTTACAAAAATAAAGTATTTAACGATTTAAAATAAGTTAGTAACATAGCATGAAGATTAGAACGCAAGTCCAAAACGTTTTGAAATCTGAAATTCATTGTTATTGCTTTAGAGGTTCGCTTTCCTTCCTTTCCCTATAGTGTCTATTTTTACCCTTGACCTATTTTGCATTATTTTTCCTTCCTCTGGTTAAAACTATCTGCTGCGCTTTACATTACATTAAAATATACTGTTATCTCATTATTTTTGCCATTGTGTAGGTTAAGATTCCTCCCAGTTACCCTGAAAGAAGAAAAGAGAGAGCTTTAGTCAGGAAGGACTTTCCAAGTTGCCCAATTGGGAAAAGGACTTAAGAACCGATCTGCAGGGAGAGTCGGTGGCAATAGGGGAGTGGGGAAAGTTTCCCAGTTTCCTCTCGTCTGGCTCGGTACGCTGGCCGTCCGTTTCTTCAAGGCTTTCCTCCATAAGCGAACCCGTTCAAGGACTATTCTATTTGCGATAACAATCTTTTTTCTCCTCACAATTTCAATAGATGAACAAGCAGAAAGGTCAAGAAAGTAGCGAAACAACAATATTAACAGATTCTTTGATGTTTACGGCATAATGCAATTCATCATGGCTTTCGTTGGCTTTCATCATGGTATAGCAATGATAATAATGATAATGACAATGACAATGACAGTGACAGTGACAGTGACAGTGATAATGATAATGATAATGATAATGATAATGATAATGATAATGATAATGATAATGATAATGATAATGATAATGATAATAATAATAATAATAATAAACTTTATTTATATAGCGTCTATATCATTATTTGTTCTAGGCGCTTTACAATATCACGAAAAATGTATAAAACAGGAGCCATGGCTCCTGATTAAAACTAAGTATATAAGCATAAAAATTAGATACAAATCTATTTCTAAATGAAGAAAAGGCTTGGTGAAATAAATGTCTGTAAATGTTTTTTTACGAAAATTCAAGCAATCAGCATTTCTTAAAGATGCAGGTATGCTATTCCATAACTTAGGTCCTGTGATGGAAAATCGTCGATCACCATACATGTAACACTTTAGGTTAGATCTAGGGACTTCACGTAACTTATTCGAGCAAGAACGCATGGAGTAAGAACTGCTGCAAAAAGGCAAACAGAAAAACGGGAGACACAACAACGTGACCATTTATTCTCATCAGTTTCGTTTGTCGGTTTCAGTGTGAAGAAGAGAGGTTTGAGGTTCATGAAAGATGCGGGGAGAAACGTGGGTAAGAAATCTATTTTTTTATCTTTGCCATACTTAAGGAGTACTATACTTTGAAAGTATAGGCCCTTTGCACGATCCGGTCACATGGTACAAAATCACACATGCTGGGACGCAAGTTGCACAGTAGGATTTCTGAAACAGAGCAACTCGTACCAGTTCACCTTGACCTGCCTTTGCAACTTGCGTCCCAGCATGTGTGATTTTGTACCATGTGACCCGATCGTGCAAAAGGCCTCTTATGCTCTATTTCATTTGTTAGAAAATTATACAGAATTCGTCAGAAACCGAGTCAAGTTTCGTTTTCGTCCTTTATATGAGATTCCTCTAGGACACTGCGGTACATACCTTGACACATCTTTTCACTCAGGTCTTCTGCAATTCTTGAGAGTCCTTCAAATGTCTTCACCAGCAATACTTTTTGATCGCTGTTTGTGAGCGATCGCAGTTCATCGTAACGCGCATCGGTACCAATACCGACCGCAAAGACATCGACTCGCTTCCGTCTAAGCGGTTCGACCGCGTACCTAAGCGGTATAGCGTCGAACGTTCTAGTTTGATGTCCTTCGGTAATCAAGACCGCAACTCTTCGAACGCCAGCTCTCATACCAGCTCTACTGTTAAAAACGCCACCCGAAGCAACCTGCAAAGCCTTGTCAATACGGGTCTTTTTACCCAGATACGGGACATCATTTAAGGCTTTGTTAAACTCCCGGATGTCGTCGTGGTCGTCCAGTCTGATTTGAACTCTGGCGGTGTCACTGAAGATGACGACACTCGCATGGGTGCCACTTTGGGACATGCCCAGTGTCTTCGCGAGTTTGCGCACAAAGTCCAACAGTTTCTTGTAATTTTGTAAGCCGACGCTTTCTGAAGAGTCCAACAAGAAGCTCACATCCATCACACGATCACATTGCGGAAGGGCTGTATGAAAGATAGAAAATCAGGTAAGAAAACTATGTACACGTGTTCTTGAACGGTCGAGAGAACCACTACGTACAAATAACACCGTATCCATCTTTTCTCTAGGATGGGATTCTGACAAAGCAATTGAATTTACTTCCCTGACTTCCCGACAATGTTCAAGAAAGATAGGAGAGGTAGCTGGAGAAAGATCCCCGGTTATAACGAGATTAGTTTATTTTAAAAATTAAGGCCAGTTTAAAAAACCATAATAGTATCGAACAAGAACAACATCGTCAAGAACAACAACATCAGTAGCCACAATAACAACAACAATAACAACAACAACAACAAAGACGACAGCAACTAAAATATTTGCAACAAAAATGCCTAAAGATGTTCTTTAAGTTTCTTACCTCCACTTTCACAGGTGTCCGCAGATATTCTGCGCAGTTGAAGGGCTAAATCATCGTATGTTTTGACGTGATACAAGTCTTCGCGTTGTTGTGTGAGCAGGTATAGTTCCTCTCGGCCCTCCTTACTTCCAATGGACACAATGAACACTCTGACGCCTGCGTGTCTCAGAGGCGCGACCGCAGTGTCTAACGGGGTGAAATCAGGCGCGTCAGTGTTAATTCCGTCCGTGATCACAACCAGGACTTTAGGGATGTCTTTCCGCATACCTTCTTCATCGGAAAAGAGCTTTTCACCCGCAAGCAAGAGAGCACGATCTAGCCTAGTGTATCCTCCTTCGTAAACAACTTTGTCCAAGACACTGCGGAATTGATCACTTGTAAGTCCGTCGGAAAATCGAGCATTAATCGTCGGAACAATGCTATATTGAATGAGTCCCACGCGACTTCCGACCTTGTTTTTAACGAAGGCGTTTGCCATAAGCTCGATGAAATCTTTCGCTTGTTGGAACTCGGTTGGTGTTATGCTTCCTGAGGAGTCAAGCAGGAAGGCGATGTCCATGATGTTGTCACATGCGTCGATTTCTGGGAAAAAAGTCCATAACAGAATATCATTTGCACTAAGTTGTGGGTTTCCTTACTGCTACAATTGCCCTTGAAGATACCGAGAAATACCAAGAATGGAAGTTCATAGGGATAGGATATGAATGCGCATGTGCAACACGGCTGTATTAAATAGGTTCTATGCAACCCTGTTTCTCTAGAGTTAAAAGTGGATAACTGCAATTGAATTTAAGGGCTGGACATTAATCCTTAAATTGGGTTGTCCCTAAAATAATGGTGTCAAACGAATCCAAATCATCTGTGAATACGTTTTAAGCATCTTCTTGACATAAATTGCCATAGCAACAGGATAACCTTTTTAGTGTTGAGTGCTTTTACGAAAAAGCGAGCTCCGTGACCAAGAAACTGCCAGGCCTTTGTGAATGAACCTTTTGGTAAAACTTTCAAGGCTGAGATTTGGGTTAAAGGCTTATCTTACATAATGTAAGGTGTTGAAATAACCCAATTACACTGTAGTACTGTGAGGGTCACCAGTTATACCTGAACTTTGGCACGTGGCTATGGACAGCTGCCTCACTCTTGCTGCAAGTCCATCGAATGAAGGCACCACAATGACGTCATCTGTCTTATCAACAATGAGTTGTAGTTCATTCTCCTCAATTTCGGCTCCAATCCCCACCGCAAAAATGCGCACTCCTGCCGATAAAAGAGGCGTGGCAGCTTTCTGAAGATCCACGCCGTTAGGAGCTCGTGACTGCTCTCCATCTGTTAGGAGTACCAATACTTTGGCGACTCCTGCCCGGGCACCGCTGCGTTCGGTTAGCAGGTCAGATGAAGCCAGCTGTAAAGCTTTGTCCATACGAGTTTCCCCTCGTAAGTACGGTAGGGCGTCAACAGCCGTATTGAAATCTGTGTTGTTCGTGTAATCAGTAAATCGGATAGCGGTGGTTGCATTAGTACCGTACTGGATCACAGCCATAAACGCTTTGCCTGGTCCAATGATGAACGAGTTTGCAACAGTTTTGACAAAGTCCTTCATTTTTTCGTAGCTAAGTTCACCTATACTTGCTGATGAATCCAGAGCAAAGACAATGTCCAGAGGAGAGGAGCACTGCTTCAAGGCTGTTAAAAGATGAGATCAACTTTTGAGTTTTCGTAAGACAAGGTTACAAATAAAAATACAAGCTGTACAAGCTGGAATGCCAAGTCCCTGCCAGTGTGAAATCCAGAATAACGTCAGTACATAATTACAACTTATATCGGGTGGATTAGAAGCTAGACCTAGCCCAATGGCAAAACCTCAGAGGATTTCATTATGGCAGTATCCCTTTCTAGAACAGAAAATCTCACCTGCGCGTGCGCAAAGTTTTTTCGACACTAAATACGAGGACGAGTAAAGGTCATCAAAACTGTCAACTGTAACTATGTCGTCTTCCCCATCCACAACTCTGCGGAGCTCGGCGGGGCTTATTTGGTTGCCGATCCCCAAAGCTATTCGGGCCACCTTTTTCTCTTTCAGCGGCTTGACTGCGCGCTCCATAGAAATTGAGTCCGGTGCCGGGGTTTGTCTTCCGTCTGTGAGAAGCACGAGAGTATTGGCCACGTAAGATCGCACCCCGCCGGTCGGGCTAAACAGTTCTGTATTTGCAAGCGATAGGGCGCGATCTATACGCGTGGTACGTCCGTAGTAAGGTATGTGATCTACAGCTTCCATGACAGAACTTGTTCCGTTGCAGTTTTTGAATGATTGTTGGACTGTGGCCATGTCGCTGTAAACTAAAGACCCAGCGCGGGCCAGGCCATTCCTGAGGCCTAACGTGCTGGCGACGGCTTTGATGAATTCCTTCTGCTTGTCAAAGTTGGCTGCTCCGACACTTCCTGAAGCATCTACTAAAAATGCGACGTCCATGGGTTCATTGCAAACTGGAGGTTCTGAAAATAGCAACGTAGAGGGTTTCTCATAAGAAAACATAACAAGTCAGTCGTCATTACATCAACCCTGCAGTTTGGTTCGTCAGTCACTCCATAAGTAATAACTTTTTATACGATCGTACAAAGAACAACACGTACAAACAAAAAAGGATAAATGTATCCACTTAATAACAGAGCATTTCCTCATTATATCACTTGTGGTATGATATTCTTGGAACATTTTAAAGCAGAAAACTGAAACAAAAGTCGAAGATAGAAAAAGTTCGGCAGACGTTTCCCTTCCAACAGCTTTGATTAGGACTTAAGGCATTACACAAAAGGAAAGTGGTATATCAAACACGAGAGACAGTGTTTCATCGGGATATCCAAACACGGAGAAGAGAGTTAAAAATATGACGCGAAGCAGAGTATTTTTCACGGATTTAGAGGTGTTTGGATAGCTGATGAAACACTGTCTCCAATGTCTGATATATCTTCTCAATCTAAACAGCAACTAAGGAGAAAATGGAGTAGTAAAATCGTCAAAATCTATACTAATTAAGACCTGGTATCCAAACCTCCTTCACGGTTGTGGTTTTCTTTGTTCTAACTTGATGAATTACTAATAACTTTGAGAAGGTTTGCAGGACAACTTCCCTTGCCTTGTGCAGTTTGGTTAGATTACACACAAGGAAGAGAAAGAGAAAATGAGCTTTCATCAGATGACATTCTAACTGAAATAATGTGACCTAACTATGAGAGCATAGTCCTGATTTGGAGTGTATACTTACTAGCCGCTTCACACATTGATTTTGACAAGGAGCCACTTAAGCTGACAAGATTGTCAAAAGACGGAGCCAAGAACACGTCCTCTTTATCGAGCGCCACAGCCTGTAGTTCCTTAGCATCTACGTTGCTTCCCATTCCCACTACAAATATCTTAACATCTATCTCGTGCAGTGGTCGTGCTGCTTTGTCAAGGCTCAGCGCATCCGGGGCTACGGTCTGTTTTCCATCAGTCAACAAGATAAAAATCTTGGGCACTCCTTGCCGCGTGACACCATTGGAGTTGAAAATCGATCGAGCTAGCTTCAAAGCTCTGTCGATGCGCGTCACCCCGCGCTCATGAGGCAAACCGTCCACAAGATTATCAAAGGAGGCCAGAGTTTTCCCTTCATCCAGTCTGATTGCCGCTGTGGCGAAGTTGCTGTAAAGAATCAACGCGATGCGGCTTCTTCCAGGCGCAATGTTTAAAGTAGCTGCAACTTTTTTCACGAGTTCTTTTTCTTTTCTGTAGTGTGAAGGAGTGAGACTTCTAGAGGAGTGAATGGCGAACACCACATCTGCTACGCCATCACACTGCTTGAAGACTTTGTGTTGAAAAATAGATCGTAAAGTTAGATTGAAATGAAAAGACCTCTTTCAACTATTCAGCGTTCGTATACTTTAGTGAGATCAACTCGGTAAGTGATTAGAAAAGACGTCCACTATCAAGCAAGATAATGGAATATTATTGGTGCAGAATCTTTGGGCTTGGGCCGAATTGATTACAATTCGGATTGACTCCCATACTGTTTTGATGGCCCCTCTACAGGGATTTGCCAGGAAACAGTACCCAATTGTGCTCGCAGCTCGAACACCAAAATCTAAAGTAGCACGTTGGACTCGAGGAATGGCTGACTTGTTCGCACTTTCCACTCTAAAAATTGTCTGAAAGGTCATATCGACCAAAATAAAAACAGTTTTCATTCTCTTTTGACAATTCATTCACAGCATCTACTCTCTTAAGACGAGAGCTCATCTATACCAAATATTCTACGTCTTTGAAACGTTACAAAATTTCGTAGGGTCTGTCTGCGTTAAATTTCGGCGCATTTCTATTGAGTGTTGCCCTAGAGC
The DNA here is from genome assembly GCA_022496165.2 of Catalaphyllia jardinei. Lineage (NCBI taxonomy): Eukaryota > Metazoa > Cnidaria > Anthozoa > Scleractinia > Caryophylliidae > Catalaphyllia > Catalaphyllia jardinei. The sequence continues at coordinate 8,437,196 of CM042752.1, forward strand.
GAGAAATTTTGCGCAGCCGACAGGGTGAAAATAAATCACAAATTACATACATTTGCTCACTTTTCCTTCAACCCTTAGTCGTTATTTTAGTACAAATCGGGACAATTAACGATGCTTCATTTGTGTCATCCTAACATATAAAAAAATGGTCCTTACCAGCATCGACGCTGACGCAGACGCGTTTGAAAAGATAACTAACTTTTGTCACCAAACTATCACACGAGTATGACACGATGACATCTTTGGCGTCGTCCGTTATGGAGCGCAACGCCTTCCAGTCCACCGAGGAAGTCACCCCAATGGCTATCACCCGGACTCCGGCGCGTTGAAGGGGTGCTGCAGCATCCTTCAGTACTTTAGTGTCCTCCGAAAAAGCTTGTTTTTTATTTGTAAGCACGATACACAGCTTCTGAACTCCAGGTCTTGACCCTCCCACGTCAGTAAACAACTCGGTGGTAGCGATGTTCAGAGCCTTGTGGATTTGTCCTAATCCTTTCTCCAGGGGAAGGTTGTCAATGACACGGTGTAAGTCAAACTCGGAATAATATTGCCCAAACTTAAACCATATCGTTGCCTCGCTGTTGAACAAAATAACACCGACTTGCTGTTCGCCGCCGTTTGTCAGTAGGTATGTAGTTGCTTCCTTGACGAAATCTTTGATTCTCTGATAGTCTCTTGGTGAAATGTTGTCTGATGACTCCACCAGGAAAGCAACGTCTAGTGGAACATCGCATGTCTGTGGTGCTGCAAAATTGAGGCAAAGACGATGATCACTTTGTGTACAATATTAATACGTGGCAATAGTAGGGAAATACAATATGAAGGTAATGCCTTGCTCTTCCATAGGAGGCAGCGCAAATTTATATTCAACGCGAAGATTAGGAGGATTAAAGGTATTCACCTCCCCCTCCACCCACGGGATACCAGTCAATCACATATACCCCTTCAGTATTTTATGAGATTTCCAATGGTAGCGGAGGTCATAAGAGAAAATTGAGAGAAATTCCCTTGATATGTAACGGCATTTTCCAAAGCAGTGTATTAATATACATGCATTAAGGACTACGTAACAAGGAAAAGAGTGTTGTACAAATACCTGCAGCTTTACATATGCTTATCGAGAGTGGTCGCACAAAACTAGATAAACTTTGGAGGGAAGGTGCAAGGAAGACATCGTCATCTCGCGCAGTCATTTTTTCAAGTTCCTTCTCGTCTGCCTGTTCACCGATTCCAAGCACTAACGTCGTTACGCCTAACTTCTCCAAGCTCGTAGCCACTTCCTCTAAAGGTGTTACGTCCAAGTCAGGACTTTGCCTCCCGTCAGTTATGATAACCATGACTCCAGGGATATCCTCTCTTCTTCCTCCTCTCCTTGTCATGAGCTCTCTAGAAGCCTTGACAATGGCGTTGTCCATCCGGGTGGTCTTTCCTTGATACGGCAAGGCTTCAAGAGCGATTTTAAATTCCTCTTTGTGATTATAATCGGAAAATGCGATCGCTACTGAGGCTCTGTCGCTGTACGTAATAACACCAGCCCTGCTATGTGAGTAAGATATATCAAGAGTCTGAGTGACCGCTTTGATGAAATCCTTCTGCTTGCGAAAACCTTCTTTGCCGAGACTTCCCGAAGAGTCTACTAAGAAAGCGACATCAACTGGGTTTCTGCATCTGGAAAATACTAAGAAAGATCGCAACAGTTTGATAATCAAATTATGATAATTTCCTCTGGATCTTACGATTTTCTCGAAGTTGGGCTATTTTAGAAACATTAAGATCACTTATTCTATAGTTTAAAACAAAGTTTAGCCTAATTATCTATGTGTAACTTCAGCTAAAACGTTCCCTTTAGTCATTTGGTATGGAGAACATGAATTATAATTAGGTGTGAAAACAACTGTATTTTGTAAATAGTAAGCGTAAACTGAACTCCAGCAATTTGGTTTAAACCTCGTCAGAATGTCATACTACACGAGCTACAGGCTGTCCATACACCCTCTATTTTGCCTTGAGTTGGTCGAGATCACAAACTTAGCAAAATATTAACCCGGCGTGCTGGATATCAACGAGCCAAAACGCAGGGGGTGGGGCTGGGGAAAGACAACTTGGATTCCGCACAAGCATCGCCCATGCGCTCGAAGAAAAATAACTGGGGTCAAAACTATAAACGTCAATGGACAGAGTATGCAAGCTCTCATTTAGTGTCCATCCCGACCAAAAAAGCATAACATTTCACTGTTCCGATGAGCGATAAAGTGCTTTGGGTGACCTTATATGTAAGCTTTACAAGAAGGCATCCCCAGGGACAGCTATCGTCCTTGATTTGGAGTGGTATTGGTAAGCTATTGTTCTTACGGTTACTTGGTACCTATCCAAGCACAGTCATTTTCAGTCCCTGCCTACTGGTTTGAAAATATAATTTACAACAAACCTGCTCTGTCACAGGCCATCTTCGCCACTTGTCGAGTTTTCATCATCAAAATTTCAAACGACTTCTCAAGGAAAACATTCTCGTTGCTGTTAGTCAATGGACGAAGTAATTCAACATCCACCTTCTCACCAACGCCCAGAAGAAACACTGCTATTCCCAGCTGTTGAAGTTTTCGAGCCACTGCGTCAACCAGACTGTTATCCACTGTTTCATTCTGTGTGCCACTTGTTATCAGGACTAAGATCTTGGCCACCCCAGGTCTAGCGCCACCTTGAGCAGCCAGTAACTGGGTAACAGCCACTTTAAGGGCTTTGTCGATATTAGCGTTGCCTGGTGTGTAGGGAAGTCTATTGACGGCCTGTTGAAAGTCCTCAGCGTGCAAGTAGTCACCAAATTTGATGTTCAAAGTTGCCTCTTTACCGGAAACGACGACTCCAGCTCGGCTTCCGGTGGGCTGTATATCAAAGCTTTCTGCAATTGCGTTGACAAAGTCCTTTTGGATCTGATAGTTCTGGATGCCTACACCGTCGTCTGAGGAATCCATTACAAAAGCAATGTCGGCCACTTTAGCGCATCTTTCAGGTGCTGCAACGTAGAAATTGGTCTTTTTCAGAAAATACAAGTACGTTTGTATCAAATTTAAAAACAGTTGAGGGATAAATTGATATAAAAAACAACATCTGGCAGACGTTGTAACCCAGCACAAGAGCACCTCAGGCTAGGGAAATGCACTTTGGCGTCCTTCTATCTGCTTAGTTCCTTATTGAACAAAAATTCTACTTTCTATCTTCACAAAATCACCATTTTTTCTCATCTACTTCAATCTGACTGAGCTTTCACTCTATTTTTGTTATTCTTTCAAATCGTACAGTCCTTTCAACCCTTCATTTCTCACCTATGATAGCAGTTTTAGACTGCATGAAACATCAGAGACAAGGAGAGAGACAGCAAAGAACCGTCTGAAAGACGTAGCATTGAGGTGCATTTCCCATAGGCTCAACCAAATCTTAAGGCCATCGTTCACACCACACTACGGTTAGGCCTACCGTTCACACTAGTCCATCACGAAAACTGTTAGAAAGCGCTCTTCAACCCGAAGGTATTTCAAAATGCCGGCTTTGCGTTCTAGTGTGGATGGAAAACGTTCTGAAAACGGAGCCTTTCGAAAACGATGAAGACGCAATAATTACGTGATTTTCCCACCCGAGTTTTCCTCAGCCAGAAAACCAAAATGGCCGGTAATTGTTGGGGTTTGCAAATTTCTCTGGCTTTGTGCGGACGTTTTCAAATTACAGAATTATTTTGGCCGAGGGGGTACTTTAGGAATTTCTGGGTGGGGATGTGCCGCTGGGACCCTGGAACCCTTAGCCTATACCAGAGCTAGTTCAGCTGAACTTTGCTACCCTATACTAGAGTACTAGGAACAGAACAGTCCAAAGTGAGTCCAAATTTTGGACACGGGCTTTCGATTTTCAACCCCGTATCCTGGTCGCGTCGCCGGCCGGGGTCGCTGGTTACATGCTGAGCAATGCGCATGCTAAGCACTTACTTACTTAATTTTAACCAGTATTAACACCACCGATTTCCGTCTGAATTAAATCCCGATTTGTGACAGTTAATAATATCCAGTAGCGTTTTGTCATAGTCATCTATCAACGCTGTTGAGGCTGAGTCGTGAAAATTTAAGCTTCCCGATTTCATTTTTTTTTGTATTTGTGAGTAGTAATTTCTGGTTTCCTCAGTCCAGATAAAATCTTCAGCGAACTGGTCAGTATCGTGAAAAACGATACCCTATTCTAGACCCAAACGCTCTGATTTATTTACCCTATGCTAGAGTAAACTGCTTGAAAACCATACCCTTCGCAGCGGCCGATACCTATGTAGCACATATATGGCAGTACCCTCCCGGGAACTCATGTCAGGACAGACCTAGTCCAGTCCCTGAACTCTCCTTTCTTCCCGCCACATATAGGGGCTGAACCCGGGCGGGCGAAAGAAGAGTCCAGGATAACTTGCATGCGAATGCTCAGAACGCCGCCATTGTTTCCCCCCAAATCGGGGGAAAAACCATATTTGGAAGTATTTTCCAGATTTGGCTTGTGGAGCGATTTTCTGAATGATAATATACAAGCAACAATTTCTGCATTCAGATTGATTAAAAACACGTCAATTAATCCCAAATCAGTGGAATTTCACCAGCGCCACGCTAAACCACATTCGATTTGTTTTTTATCACAATATCAAAGATAATGAAAGAAATCTTTGCCAAGATTTGTTGACAATTGAAAACACCGACTCGGACTTGAAAGTGCCCGCGCTGCATTATGCAAATAAGCTACTTGTACGCGTCAGACTTTCCTTTCAAAACCTTTTGCAATATTGCTCAACATACAGAAACAATACGAAAAAATGTTTGGGAAAAGAGTAATGACGCGTACTCCTTGTCGATGCGATAAAAGTCCAGACTACGATAAACCATGGCCATATTTCGATAGTTACGTTTTTACCACAATATCAACGTCAAAGAAAATGCGCGAGTGCAAGCTGAAAAAGGCATTGCGCGACACATTGACGCGAGCAGCGTGGTTGGGACCTAGTAATTTTTGATTGGCTCGTTCTGAGCATGCGCATGCAAGTTATCCTGGACTCTACTCTCGCCTGCCCGGGTTCAGCCCCTATATATGGGGCGGAAAGAAAGGAGAGTTCAGGGACTGGACTAGGACAGACCCAACGAGGTTACTAGTAGTAAATTTCAAAGTAAGGTTTGCTCATTGTTTAATGCGCGGTCCCTAGTAACTTAATATTATACCGAAGTTTTTCTTTTACTTTCTGTACGAAACTAAGTGGCTAAGATGTCACGAAAGGTCCTTTCGGCGAGTGTTGTCAAGGAGAGCTCTGCTAAAAAACTGTACCGTGTGACACACTGCGTGACACCATGACTAAGGTAACAAAATGTGCATATACCATTCACTAAACGAAGTGCAGGCGTCTGTTGTCTCGGGAACACAAATTTATCGTTCCGGTAGGGACTTTGCCCCTCTCTTGTACAGCAGAACGATATGTAATGAAAAGAACGTCTCCAAAGGAAGTAAGGATTAATTTCGCCACCGACAAAGGCTGAAGTTTGGATCAAAGAACTGTCGTAATTCTCTTGCAAGTTGACATTGCCAAAATCTGCTGCACAAGGCGATGTATTGAGGAATACTTTCCCAACCACAAGTACCAGGTCTGAGGTATGACCTAAACGATAGCTTTAACGTGCAACAAACGAGAATAGAAAACAATCTGTGGTATGGCACACGCTGAGTTGCGAAAACGTAAATACGAATCATTCAGTAGATTCAACTTAGTACGAGTTGTCAAAATGCCTGGTTTAGCGCACTTTATTTCCAAGGGAAAAGTAAATATTTAGATGCGAAAAACCCCACAAAAGTCTTTCTAAAGCTTTCCTTACGTAGTTTTCAAAGTAAACGTTTAACTTTGGTATGAACATTTTGATCGCGACGGCCAAAAGTACACAAAAATTATTTACTTAGGTTCGACTACTAAAAGTTGATTCGGGAAATGCACCCGCGCTAACTCCTCCACAATACGTCTAAAGGGAAGAGACGCGATCGGACCCGTTAGAGCTGTGGAAATCGAGCCTGCTAGTTGATATGCAGCTCCAAAAGATGGTTGCGTACACATGAAATAAAGACAACCTCATAACTTTCTTTACTAGTATCAAAAGCGCTCTATTTTGCATAACTTTTATACGCGTTAGTTTTCAATCGTTTAGCTCACGGGCTAGTATCTCAATCTGATTAATAGCGGAGCTCCGGCGGCCCGATGTCCGCCGCCAAGCGGAGCCCCATACTCATATAGGAAAGAAAAGGAAACCCATGAGTTGATTTTCTCATGGTTATCATGGCTAGCGGCATTGCTCGTGGGCGCGTGCGCTAAATACGTGGGCGCGTACGCTAAATACAGGTCACAAAAAGGTCCTTTAGAGGAAACAATTTCAGTCCTGCTTAGGATTCTAACTATTTAAATTTATGTTTGTTCCATGGAAAAACCGCTCCTCTTCCACCCTCAAAGGTCCCATTCCTTCGGTAAAACCAGAGAAGAAAAACAACAGGGAGAAGACATATGGAGGTAAGGTGTACGGGGTCGCTCCCAAAGAGAAAAGCAACAGACGTCTGTGTGCTACAGTGCACCGCGATTCCTATATTTCCCTCTTCCCAGTCCTTCGCTTATACGAGCATTGGAGTGCGCGACTAAAACAAAACCCTTGTAGAGGGGACAGCAACTGCCCAACAAAAATCAACAATGCAACAAGACGAATGCGAGTACACGCAAAAGTACCTGCGACTTGGGACGCTGCTGCACTGACTTTCTCTGTTGCTGCCGCTAGGCCCTCAAAAGAGTCAGCGGTAATTATATCCTCTTCATCCTCAACAAGCGTTCCAAGCCCCTCGTCATCAACATCATTACAAATAGCCGTCACTAGAATCTTGACGCCATTTCTTCGCAACAGAGCAACCGTTTCATTCAGTCTACTAGCACCTGTGATGCGATCTTGGCAGCAATGCGTCGTTACTATGACAACAGTCCTTGGTACAGCAGCCCGAGCAGTCCCACTTGGGGAGAACAACTGTGCAGCTGCTGTTTCCAGAGCTTGGTCAATCTGTGGTCGTCCACCAAGGAAGGGTAGAGCGTCGACGCGTCGTAGGAGGCTTTCCTTGGTTTGTTGGTCGGAGAAATTGACAGTGAGGTCCGTTTCGTTACTGTATGACATGATACTGACACGAGTCAAGCTTGATGATATTGTAAAACTCCTGACAAGGGACTTGACAAAGTTTTTCTCCCTTTCGAAATCGATGGAGCTAATGCCTTCTGATGTGTCAACGAGGATGGCGACGTCCATTGGGTGAATGACTCGCTTGGGTTCTAGAAAAGTGAAAAATTAAAGCACAAAAGAAAGCAAGAAAGTGAGAAACCATTTGTAAGCAGTTCTGATTTACATGGGATGAAACAATGTTCTGATTTGAAATAACTGCTATAACGTATCTTTATCGAAAGTTCCCAGTCAATAGTAGTAGAAATACTAACTTAAGTATAGCCCCCTAATAGAGTAATAATCAGTAATTTAACTTGGCAGCATATTTGTTCGCATATTTGGCGGCCACCTTGGACTCGCATAACGTAAGGGATTGATATGAAAGAAGCGGGGTTTGGGGTGAGTCATTTGTCGTTCAGCCTCATTTCATCCGCCCAGGGACACTTTCTTCCTCCTGTTTGCGCTCACTCGAGCAAAATGTACCAACTGGCTATATGTACGTCTGCATTAATAGCTAGCAAACGATGGGGGGGGGGGGGGAAACTAATCACCATGTTAATAACAAAACGCTTGAAAAGTATTAATTACACTAATTTTATAATGTAACAAAACGAATCGCCTAACTATTAACAAGAGTACAGTATCACTGCAAATTGCACATCATGGGAGCTTTCCAGTATCATCTAAAAGCGTAACTGGTCAAGTCACTGTCTAGTATAAACACAAACTTATATTCGCTCAGGCCAAGAAGTCACGTTTGTAACAGAGTCTCAAGAATGTTAGGTAATAATTAATTGACATTGTTCAATGACCAGGCTACTTGGGCATTGCATGAAGAGGGTTAGCCATTTGAAAATGTATACAGCTGCATTCCACTACAATGCGCTTAAGACGCACACAACTACCATTACCCCACATTGCTCTTACGATTGGCTGACGCACAAACATCATCTTTACAGAAACTCCACGTTGATCAATTTACATTTATCGACCTCAAATTGATAAAAAGCCAATGTTTCACTTGCGCGCTGACGCAGCACAACACGTTCTTTAGAAACAAATAACTTTGTATATTTACCTGCAGCCTTACATGCTAACAATGTAAGATTTCCTGCCAAGTCACCGAGTCTTTCGAATGATTCAGCCCTTAAAACGTATTCCTCGCTGCCAACCAATACACGCAGTTCTTGGAGGTCAGCTTGTCGCCCAATACCGACTGCAATCACTTCAACACCTTCTGTTCTATAGGGCACCACTGCCTTCCTAAGAGTGTTGTACTCCGTAACATCTTTGGCCAGATCCGTCAAAAGAACAGCCACCTTTGGGATTCCGGGTCTAGCTCCACTGTTAGAGGTAAACAAAACCTTCAGAGCAAGATCAAGCGCCTTGTCAATTCGTGATGCTCCACCCTTGAACTGTAGGGTATCGATGGTGGCCTTAAGATCGTCGGGGTTAGAATGCTCCTGAAATGCGACATCGAGCCTGGCTTGCGCACTGTAGGAAATGACTCCTACACGACTACCAGTCACAGACATTGAAAGGTTGCGAGAGAGAAGCTTCACAAAGTCTTTCTGTGTCTGATAGCCATCTTGACCAGCGATACTCGAAGAATCCAACAGGAAAGCGATGTCCATAGGAATGAAACAAGAGGGCGCCCTCCGTGCTATCCGAGAGAAAAAAACATTTACTTTTTTCAAATAAATGTTAACCCAAACAACTGCGATGAAAAATACATTTTCACTGGCGTCAACCTTTCCCAGCGTTTAAAACAACGCCTTATAGTTCGACTTATCATGCAAAATGTACTTAAGATACGAGGTATGATAAGATTCTGATTCTGATTAAAATAGATGACATCAAATTTGCATTTTTTTGCATAAAAATTGTAAGGCGAGGAACAGCGTTGCCCCCTGGCATAAATTAAACTTCGCGAGCTAGAATTCAACCAGAAAATCTATTTAAAATGTAGCAAACAAACAAGAAAGTAAAGTCAAACCTCTATCAACCGTCTACTCTTGGGGACGAGACAACTGGTCGCTTAACAAAGCTTCATGAGAAAAACGTTGAGGGTGGTCAAGTTTTCAGTTAATCAAATATAAGTACAAATAGAAAGTAGAAAAATGATGCTTATAATGATGGTTATAATGCAGTCCATAACGTCAACAAAAGCCCTCTCCCCAAAAAAATAGATGTGCAGACGCGACGTACCTGTGTGCTGTACTAACAAACTAAAAGGCTACAGATTTTGTTTACTAAGGCCAGAAAAATTTGCACATAGATGAAACTTAAATTAACTAAGCGGGCTACGTACAAGCAAAAATTTCTCAGTGTTCCTATCTAGCTAGACCAGTTTTACAAAAGCCAAAGCCA
>CM042752.1:8451232-8471232 GCA_022496165.2 Catalaphyllia jardinei
AGCGAGTGTCACCTGAGACGACAAGCTTGTGAAGGAGATATGGTTGTTTATACTGCGAAGCGCAGTCCTTGTGGTAGGTGGATCCTTCTTTTACAGAGTTAAATTACTGACAAATTCTTGTCGCAGTGCATATTTTTGTTTAAGTTTTTGTTCTCTTTTTTTTTATTTTGGGCTTCCTTACTTTTTCTTTTGGGGAGTGTTCTACGCGTAATTCTTAACCCTGGGGAGGGCTGTTTACCTAATGTAATTTTTTTAATTTTCGACCGTTTGAACTTTGAAGTCCATTGTTCTTCCAATGAGCAACAGCAGATACATGAAAGTGCCATTATAAGCCTTGAAACTTGATTTCACTCGCCTGAATAAAACAGAGCCGTTTCCTTTGGAAAGCTGAAACGCTAGGATTCGTTCAGTAATACCTTGTTAGAAAACAAGAAAATACGAATAAAAATTTGAATTATTTAAAAAAGTAATAACTGGTCGGATAATGATGCGGGACCACAACTTTACATTGCTTGCTTTAATTTCTCATTTGACAAAACAGATAATGATTGCAGTCCACTCGTGGATATTGCTTTTATCATTGATTCATCTGGAAGTATTGGGCGCACGAATTGGGAAAGAATGAAACGATTTCTAAAAGCATTAGTCAGCAGACTTGACGTCAGCCCATCAGCCACACATGTAGCAGCTATAGCATATAGTACCAATCCTGTGGTTGTGATGAGGTTTACGGGCGCTCAGGATACGAACGAGGTGAATCGATTGTTTGATGGAATGGTTTGGCAACGTGGTTTTACCTACACGGACAAAGCCCTCCAGCTTGCAGACAGAGACCTGTTTCAGAGTCCAAACGGCATGAGACCAAATGTGGCAAAGGTAAAGTTATTTGCAGCTAAGAAATTATATGGCCTATATAGTGAGTTAATTCTGTCAAAAATTGTTAAATGCTGTCTTAAAAGGTAAATATGAATCGTAAGAAGAGCTTAGCTGGTTTTACGTTAGTCATAACCATCTTGTTACAAGTTTCAAGTATACGAAGGTTTTGTTCATTTTTCAATACTTGTAAGACGAGAATTCTGTATGTGACACTAACTGTTTAACCAATTCTGACTCTAACAAACTAACGCTAAGTAACACCCGAAGCAGTTCTTTTTCTAAAGCTCTCTGTGCTTTTGAGGGGATACTAAGACGACATTAACTTTCTTTTGTACAGATAGCAATTGTCATCACGGATGGGAAGCAAACTAAAACTGATGTATACACCAGCCTTGATGTAGCTTCAGAAGGTATCAAAAACAAGGGCGTTACAGTGTACGCTATTGGAGTTGGAAACGGAGTGGACAGTAATGAACTAGAAGAGATTGCATCGGATTCTGAGTACGTGTTTACATCGTCTTCATTTAGGGCACTACGGACCATTGCCCCACTGATCCGAACTGGAATATGTGAAGGTAACAGTAAATGTACATAAGAAGGTTCCATTCACTTATTATGAAACTGGAATCTTCGCTTTCATAACTATTAATTTCAGAATAATGCGTAAAACGTTTAAGTTCTCAGGCAAATACACTGTTTAGACTCTCAGCTCATTTTCAGTTTTTGTTTCGTCTCATTTGATGCATTACGAATGCCTAGTAACCTTTAACCCATTAAACATTAGAGTGCATACTCCTTCCAAACCGTTCTTGTTGATTTTTAAACTTTCAATGACATAAACATGTAAACATCTTTCCACAAGATCCCGAAGCCAAGTATTCGGCCAACGTTATTTTTGTGATGGATTCCTCCAGCGAGACGACTTCCACGTATAACACAGAAAAAGACGTCATCAAGTCCCTTGCCAGATACCTCAACATCGACCCCCAGGGAACCAGGGCAGCTCTCATTGCATTCAACGGCCAACCTGTGGTAATCTCCGACTTTGAAAGCTTCAGATCAGCTTCCGTCTTCGAATCTGTCGTTGACAACGTCCCTCACTATGGAGGAAACAGGAGTGTCAGTGAGGCTTTGGGAACTGCTGCAGAGATGTTTTCCAAGTCCTCGTCTTCTGTTTCCAAAGTTGTTTTCCTTGTGACATCTGGGAAGCCACTGCAGAATGAGGATTGGAGTTCAGTTGGTGACGCCCTTAGTAAGCTATACGCCTTAGGTGTGAGGACGTACGTTGCTCTGATTGGCCCATCCCTTAGCATTCCGGACATTAGATCAAATCTAGAAAATCCAGAAAACGTGTTTGCCATACCTTCACGCGGCGATATTCCCGAGCAGATCAATCAGATCGGAAGTCAGGTGTTGAGTGACTCAGGTAAGCTAAATTCCACCTTTAATGAAAGAGTTCGGTAAAGCAAAAAAGCTCCAAATCCATGTCCCTTAGCTTCTTAATAGCATCACCCGTAATGTGACACATGTTAATCGAAAGCGTTTCCGTAATTAGTAGACTAGCTACGTTGGTTTGGTTTAGCTGCTGGGCGAAACTGTTCTGGATAATTTTTGATTGTCTTGTCTTATTATATTCCACACATGGAAAGTTATTTTCTAATAGATCACACGAGGAAGACTTGTGTTACAGCGTATCTAAATTTGCGGACTGAATCACAAAAGTACTGAAAATTGGGCGATTTCTGAGAAAACAAAATTCTGGTTTACATCGAAATCGTAGTGTTAGGCTAGTGTTGTTGTACGAAGAGCATCGTTCCGTTTTCGTGGATATTTTTTCATGAATTCGACGAAAGTTTATGTTAAAGATAGTAACAAAAATTATGTGTCATTTTGCTTTAATTTTTTCTTGCAAAAGGTTGATCCAGAACAGTCTTGTGCAGCGTACTAAATAACCTTCCTTTTAAATTTTCCTCAGTGAGGCCAAAGGAGTTCAATCTTACGATGTACGTCTTGTTCGTCATCGATTCGTCTGCTGAGGTGACGCCTTTTAACTTTGGACAAGAAAAAGAATTCATAAAATCCTTAATCAGCAAACTTAACATTTATCCAGCCGACAGTGGCTCTCGGGTTGGTATTATGGTTTACAGTGATGACCCGAAAATGGTTTTGGATTTCCAAGACCATGAAAGCAAGTCGAGTCTAGACACGATCATAGACAACCTTCCCTATTTGAGAGGTGCCAGGCGAATCGACAGAGCTTTGAAGGCGGCAACGGACGCCCTAAGAGACATCGATGCTGATCATCCAAAGTTTGTCGTATTGGTAGCTGCAGGTCGACAAACCGATGAACCAGGTTCACAAACATTTAGTTCTGCGGTAAAAGTTCTCCATCGGACTGGAACGAAAGTTCACGTAATGGCAGTTGGAGACAAGGTTGATCCCAGTTACTTCCAGGGGGACGATAAAACCAAATCCAATGTTATATCTGTTCCTTCCTTCCTTAATTTGGCACAAGGGGCAGACAGGCTCTCGACTGACCTTCTGGTTGACTATGGTAGGCTATTATTCCGTGCTAGTTTGGATTTTTATGTTCTGCATATTGAGATCGAGGTGACAAAATGGTTGTAGATGGCAATGAAAATCTTGCTGGAAGTTGAGTTGCCAATAGGTTGTAAGAGCTGCAATTAAAAAGAAAAAAGAAATCCAGGTCACCATTTGAAGATCACTTGTAACAACACAGTCTAATGATATCAGTAACTCGAGAAACTCAAGCACAAAAGATTATGGGAAGGTGAAACGAAGCAGTAGGATACGTTCTGTCTTTTTTCGTTTTCCTCTCATTACTCTCTCTAGGTCCACACGAAAGAAGAACATAAAGAGGAGCGTTAAGCTATGTTTTTTTTTCACAAATAGTTGCTCCTCGGGAACCTCAAACTGCTACACCAAGCCCAACGACACCGGAAGAAACAACTCCATCGGAAATATCATCGACAACGCAACCAAGGGAAACAACTACTGTTCCTGAGAAAGGTAGTCTATGCAGTTGTACAATGAGTATTTGACTGAGAGAAAAGATTGGTGTTTTAAAGTAGTTTGTCAATCCTTCTAACTTGGACCCTCCAGGTGAAATAGAAACCTCGTCAATTTTAATTTACGTTTTCGAAAGTTAAAATCTGTAGACCGAAACCTACACGCAAGTCAGGTATTGGGCTTTTAAAATCGCTGGTAAATGCTAAATTACGGGGAATTGCTCAAAGGGGAAGTTATTGAACAACAGTTACCGAGCAGCAGACACGTAGCCAAACCCGAAACATTCCAAAGCAGCAAACAGAGAGAGGATTGCCTGAAACCCGTGTTATACAACCACGATCTTTAGGCCCAGTTAAACATCCGTACAAGAGGTACTCAGTGATCAAAATTCTGGATTGTATCTCTATATTAATTAGATACGACTATCACAAATAGAATATAACATCTATCACTGTTAAACTACGCTTTCAGTGCACGGCGGCTGGGGCCCGTGGGGTGGATGGAGCAAATGTACCAAGACGTGCGGTTCGGGGACGCAGACTCAAGAACGAAAATGCGATAGTCCCACACCAGAAAATGGCGGAAGGCCTTGCAATGGACCCAGACAACAGTCCCGCGTTTGCAATACCAGAAGTTGTCCCGGTATGTCTTCATAAATTACTGATAAGAATGCAGTTTCAACCCCAAATTAGAGGCGACTCAATGTGCCCCTTATTTATTAAGAGTGAAGGTCTGCATTGTATAAAAAAATCGCCTACGACAAATATCTCAGGTCAGGATATTTTTTCTGTTGTGATTTGATCGAAGATAATGCGTAACGGATAGGGGTTTTTGAAAGTATGACAAAGGTGCCACTAACTGTTTTGTGCCAAAGGTACTTTTGATTCGTGTTGTTGGTAACTTTAACGCTCTTCAAATCCCTATGAAGTTTATTTCAGAGGTATTGTTTACCCCTGAAATGTGTCAAACGTAGTTATTTATCGTCATCTCTTAGAGAGAGAAGAAGTCACAGTCCACTTTTGCGCAATAAATTATTAAAAATGTTTTAGTCTGTTGCCATATTCATAATAAATTTAACTCAAAAGACCTAGTAGACGATAGGTCTTCAGTGGTCGAAACTGTGGACAGTAGCTTCAGAGAGCATGAGATCAGTGACTGTTTAATATCCGCCTTTAGTGCATGGCGGCTGGGGCCCGTGGGGTGCATTGAGTACATGTACCAAGACGTGTGGGTCGGGGACGCAGTCTCAAGAACGTAGATGCGATAATCCTAGACCCCAATATGGCGGAAAGCCTTGCGAAGGACCAAGGCAGCAATCCCGGGTATGCAATACCAAGAATTGTCCAGGTATGTATAATTTTCGTTATTAAAAATTACCGTGGTTTGATGTGCCAGCTGTTAATGAAGATTGTATCTATTCCCAAAGGAATATTGATTTTGCTCTCTTCGTTTTGTTAGCCGGATGCCATATTAATTGTTAATTGTAGAAGAGCTACCCTATACAGCAATAAGCTAACAAAAATTTACAGCTGTAGTCCAGATCAGTAGCCGTAAATGCCACATTGCGGTGTTGCTACCGCCTGTAAATAGATTTCTAGTCTTTGGCAGATATCTCCAGACTTTTGTGGGATCATGGGATCATAATGCGTCGCGTTGTGAAAGTAATAAATTGTCCAAAACTACAAGCGTGAACATTGACTGCGGCTCAGATCCGCAGTCACTTTACCAGGTATCAAACTTATACTACGCCTTCTCGTTTTTGCAATGATACCACTGTACGACCATCGTACGACTGTTTTCAATTTTCAGGTGCACCTCCTTCTTCAGTGGACATCGTGTTTCTTTTAGACACATCAAACGGTGTCACTCAAAGCGACCTTAGACAACAGAAGGACTTCGCGAAACGCATGGCTAAACAGCTTGGCGTTGCTCCTAGCTCCTCTCACGCAGCAGTAATCAGTTACAGCGACAAGCCAATACTGATTGGTGGATTTTTTTATTATCTTATGGGCCAAAGTTTTGACGATATTGTAGACTCCGTGGCTCTTACTGGAGGTAGAAGAAATATTCAGGAAGCTCTTCAGCAAACACAGAGAATGCTTACTAGCGCGCGCCCAGACGTCCCTCGAGTGGTCCTCCTTATAACGTACGGACAGCAGGCACGCGAGCTTGGATCTCAACGACTTCGGGAAATGGCAAAAAGTGTCAGGGATATGCGTGCTGTCTTATATATCATTGGTGTAGGTGTCGATGATAATGATCCGCAGTTGCAGTCGATTGTGGATAGACGAAGTGACTTTTTCAAGATTCCATCCTCAGGCGACTTGAATTCCTACGTGCAACCCATTGCGTATTATGTCATTTCCAAAACGGGTAAGCCAAATCAAATCATGCGATTAATTATAAGACTTCAATTGACCTCCGGTTAATTCTGACTGAAGGTCATTAAAAAAAAGCATAGGTGTCGGAAAGATTGGTGAAACTCACCTTGGGTTGGCTTACTGGAGGTTAGATATTTAGACCGCATGATTGTTAGCCCGTGCTATAAATCGAAAAATA
Organism: Catalaphyllia jardinei; assembly: GCA_022496165.2. Classification (NCBI taxonomy): domain Eukaryota; kingdom Metazoa; phylum Cnidaria; class Anthozoa; order Scleractinia; family Caryophylliidae; genus Catalaphyllia; species Catalaphyllia jardinei. The sequence continues at coordinate 8,457,698 of CM042752.1, forward strand.
ATAATATGAGAACTTCGCGTGAAATGGAAATCTCCGTTTTGCAGCAACAAATAACGAAATGCCAAACCCGATGAGTAAACTGATTCACAATCCATGTTAAGCTTACATGGTTTTTGTTAGATGCATACGTGTATACAAACGAACAATTGGTTCCCTGTTTTTATGTTTTAGTCCGTTATTCTCTGTTCTTCAGCTCTGCAATTATACTAAAACAATTATTCGCCTCAGGCTCCGTTAATATTGTCGAATAATCCCCTCGACTTCGTCTCGGGGATTATTCTACAATATTCACCTCGCCTTCGGCGAATAATTGTTAATTAATAACAAAACTATTTAACATGATTGTTGCATTTAACATTTTATCGGACAACCGAGCTTCTATAAATGGGTTGTGGCGAATGGAATGGCGGGGTTAACCCATCCACTGGGAGCCTTATAGTCGTGGTTGCTTTCTGGAACTGAAATGGGAGATAGGCGCCAGCCTAGTCAGTGACAAGTCTCGGACGCAGACGTAGATTTTAACCTAAGTTTCCCTTGATATTCTCGCTGTCGCTTCCTGCAACTAAAACATAACATAAGCGCCACCCTTGTGAGTTACAATACTCGATCACAGGCTTCCACTTTAACAAATACGCCAAGTGCGCCGAACAGTTAATAATTGACTGTTATTGTTACTATACTTTCTTACCTGTTAGATACTACAGCACCAAAGGATTACAAAGCTGAAGTGATTTATCTCGTGGATTCGTCCTCTTTTGTTGGATTAGACAACTATCAGATAGAGAAAGATTTTGTCAAATCTTTGGCGCGCATGTTAAACCACAACCCCAATCACACACAATCTTCAGTCATCATATTTGATTCCTTTTTTGAAACACCGATCCGCATGGGAAATTATAGAGATCTTGGTAGTTTTTCGGAAGCTGTCAACAGTCTTCGTTACCTTGGCGGCTCCAGCAGCCGACTAGATTTCGCTTTAGCATTTGCTGCGAGAGGCTTCTCAACTAACCAGCCCAACGTACCCAAAATAATCATAGTGATTACAAACAAAGATCCGCCAAATAGAGGGCCCATTGATGCGTTAGCCAGTATCATTCGACAGGAAGGCAAGGCTATATACGTCATAACTGTTGGAAACGAGGCCGATTTTCCGAACCTTCAACAATTGGTTGTTCGACCTGAGGACATGTACACGCCGAAGGCATTTGCTGATGTGATGAGCTACGTTCCTTCAATTGCTTCGAACATCTTAGCACGTGAGTTAAAGACGTATTTTAATAAGTTGTCCCCTTGAGTGAAAATATTTGTATGGGTACGAGCACCATAAATGTGCATTAACAAGCCCAATAGAAAAATCTATATCATCTATAAGATCTACAACAACCATACTTTGATTATTGTAGCTCTGCATGGGGTAGCATAGGTGTGTGTCATTTTGAGACACTCATAAAGCTACAAAATAGGGCTGAACATTTAATTACTTTCTCTAACTTAAATACAAGAACTTCTACTTGACTCGGTAACCACGGCTGGGATTCTTTGGAGGGAAGGCGTTCTAAGTAACTAGCAATTATTCTGTTTCTCTCCATAAGCCTTCTCCGACTATTCTGAATCGCACTTTTAAGTTTACAACCAGTTTTCGATTATATAGTCTAAGAAATTTAAAATGCAACCTTTCCGTTCCTAGACTGAATACTAAAGCAGGCAAAAGGAGTTTTCAATATCGCGGTTCTGTTCTCTGGAACAGCTTGCCTTTGAGTGCAATCCACTCTCATTTACATAATTAGGTTAAATTTAACGACAGCTTATAATTATATAGGATCACCAGTTTTTTAATATTTTTTTAGTCTAATTCTGTAAAGATAATGATTTTAGGCATATAACATAATTTAATTCGGTAAGTATGCAAGGCTCTATGGAAGAGTACGTTATGTGAATTGATACCGCGTATAAGTAAAGAATACCTATCTACCCATCTATTAACCGACACCGATCAAACAAAGACTTTGCAAGAATATTGCGAACCAGTCACTGATCTGACAAATACAAAGCTGTAACATAGAAACATGCCGTAATTATGGTCGAAAGTCGATAAAAATCTGACCAAGAAAGTACTTTAGATGACTAACATTTTATTCTGTGCTCCTTTTCGCAGTCACAGTTCCATCTACCACTGCTGCAACCACTACAACAGCGGTTTGTTTTGGTTTTAGTTCTTAATATTTATATGGCGTGTTATTTTTCGTTTGTACCTCATTCTCGTTTTCTAACTAAGGAACGAGAAGTTTCCACATTCGGTGTACGCAAATACACTACCAATGACTAATGTTATTCTAGTGAGGCCTTTGCTACTTTTTGTGGATGGTGATTTGTTTTACTCCAAGCTTTCGCTGATCCACGGCGTCGTCAGGGAGCGTGAGAAAGAGATATATCGCTTTAGCTTAAAAGCGGTGTAGGTGCCATTGTGAATTTAAATATGTAATTCGGCTAGTGGGACACACAATAGCTAATGAGTGGTGGCGTGATAAAATGTTCGTGATTCAGTTCAATTAATAGTTCTCTGAGTTCTGAACATTCCTCACGGGAGTCTAGATCGGGCTGGGGGTTCGTTTTCGTGTGTAGTTATCTTGGCTTTAATGTTTTGGGTGTTGTGATGATACGTTATGAGGTGTGTTTTTACGGACGAATTGTCGTTGGTCAAATGTTCTTTCACACGATCATGTAGGAGTCGTATTGTGCTTCCAATGTAGAACTTTCCGCAAGCCTTGCACGTGAGTTGGTAAACTGTATTTCTGTGTAGGCACAGACTGGTGCTTGAGATGGGGCAGTTTGTCCTGTTGCATGTCCGCTCTGTGGCGTGCTGTGCGATGGCTTGTCTCAGGGTGCGGGATTTGTGAGCGATGCGAACTGGCAGGTTTTCTCTTCGGAACGTTCTCGTGATTTCGCGGTCCGAAATGAACGGGATTTTGAGATATAGCCATTCTGTGTTCTGTGACTAGGGGTCTCGTGGGCGATTCTGGGGGCGCTTACTTTCATTTATGGCATCTTCAGGGTATCCGTTGAGGCGTAGTATGTCGGCGAACTCGAGGTCGTTTTTGTGGAATGTTGTTTAGGTGGAGCATTTCTGCTGTATACGCTTTCGTTCGTTACGGATAAGTTGATCTTTGGGTTCCTTGGTAGGGCTGACTGGTGGTGTAAAAATAGCGGCTTTTTCGCGGGTTTCTTGTAGTATTCAAAGGAATTTTCGCCGTTCGCCGAGATGGTAACTTTGGTGTCAAGTAGAGATAGTGATAGGATTTCTGGTGATGTAGTGGGCTTTTGGATCTCAAATTTTAGTCTAGTGAGGCCTTTGCCCTGTCATCTTACCGCCTCATCAGCCCATACAAAAGATACGTGGATGACATCTACCTACAAACAAGCAATGAAGAGAAGGCAACCGAATTCCACAGCATCCTGAACAGTTTACATCCTAGACCAATTCTGGCTCTAACGAACTAACTAGAATTACATTAGTTATTTACAAACATGCTACTAAAGGACAACTTCAACCACACTTCCAATGACTTTTATGTTTTTCATTCACTGTCTCCGAATTTGGCCATCAGTCCATATCAGAGAACCCAGAAATTGTCACTTATTGGATACGGTGTTTTCTTTTTTTCTCGATATAATCATCATGTAAACCGGAAGAGAGATCTCAGTTTAGTAAGGGATATAGTGTTTTTATGTTAGAATTTCAATAGACATACTTAGACATACTTAGAAGACCATTTGTTTTTCTTGCGATGGGAAACGAATGTACAGTTCAGAAGGACGACGAACCATAGATGATAGCAATGTACTTTTATGACGCTGTAATTCACAAAGAATAGAGAAGACCATTGGAGTAGGGGAAACTAAGTAATGGGGGCGCTTTATTGGTATTTATGGGTTTATAACAATACGGAGCGCACACTAGCAACATCGCAGTTAAAGGGAAAGGTTCTCAGAAGGAGAAAGCTAATTAACAATTAGACCCGTAGCCCGAATTGGCTATTGACCCGTGGCCCTTGAGGGCGAAGGGTCTAATTGTTTTAGTATCACCCAACTAGTCGGACAGAAATGGCGATAATAAAGTTAGCAAATGCAAGCTGAAGAAATATTTATTTCGGGGAAAAAGCGAAAAACAGGCGAATTTCGCTACTCGATGACTATTACTATTAGACCCCTAGTAGCGTAGCCAATCAAAATGCAGGATTTGCATTAGTCCACTAGTTGGGTGATACTAAATGGAATTAGTCCGGTATGTAATACCAGTGTCTATTTGCTTCATTTAGTCTTCCTCCACTGTGAGTACTGATGTTACCACACTAACTATACCAACCACACCCATAGCTGTAACCACCCCCGAACCAATAACCACAGCTACGACACCTTCACTATCTTCAACAACATGTAAGTAAATGTTTCAATTCTATGGTTTCCTTTACAAGGAACCTGCTCAGTTTGGCGATCGGAGGAATGTGGGCCTTCTTTTAGAGATTAAATTATCGAGAACTCTGAGATCACCTAGGTAAATAAGGGTATCTTGCCTTGCCTCAAGCTCGAGACAAGATGTTTCTAAAATGTGACTGCTTGTGAACCCTTAACAATCAATGATGGGCCTTTAGCACAACGATCTATTTCTGCACGCGATGCGTCTCCTTATGACATCTACAAGAAACTGAACTTTCCACTTTAGTGTGGTCATAGTTTAAACAAGATTATAAATAATCATTTATCGTTCGTTTGTTGTGTTTATTGGCTTGTTTACTTTTTTAGTTTGTTGTTATTGATTTTATCGTTGTCGTCTCTGTTTTCTCCAAACACACTTACTCCATCCTTTGGTTTAGCCAAGAGAAGTGCTAAAGACAGGATCAAATCCCAGAGATTATTCTGAGCTTCGTGATCTTGATTTATTATTTGCTGATTATTTTCCAGCCCTGACAAAAGCAACACCAAAACAGCCTGGCGCTTGTCCTACAAAATACACCACACCCTGTCCCAACGATCACTTGTGTGAACACGACCGCCAGTGCCCCGCAGATGAAAAGTGCTGCAAACACGCTTGTGGATTTTTGGCCTGTACAAAGAGTAAGAAGACATGCCTCTGTCTAAGATATGCTCGCGTTAGGTGATGCTATACAAATAAGAGCACTATTCCTATGGCCATAGGCATTTTTTTTCTGGTTATGGCTCTGACAAGCTGAGGAAATAACGTGGATATTCCTTGGTGTTCAATTTGCTTCAGCTATTTCGCATGTCTTCCAAATATTCAGAAGAAACAAGTGTTCGTAACCGGGCAGACAAAAACATAGAGAAACAGACCGACAGACAGACAGAATGACAGACAAACAAATAATTGACTATGTATGAATAATCGATTTCTCTTTAGTTGTCTTGAAGTGCTTTCCCTTAATACTGTCACACTGTGACGTTTCACTGCTTTATCTATATCGACCTTTTTACATCAGAACCAAACACTCTTTTCGAAAACAAGACCTTGTTCTCCTCATTACCGAAATTAGCAAAGAAGCTAATGTTGCACAGTAGAGCAGAGCCCTTTGTTAGAACGTTTCCATAGATCATCTTTTGTCTCCTTTCCGTTTGTATAGAGGTCCAGCTAAATAAACCAGGGTCTTGCCCTTACCTTCCACGGCCATCGTCATGTTCATCTCGACCAAGAGAGTGCAGCTATGATATTGGTTGTAGGGGAGACCTCAAATGCTGTAACAACGGGTGTGGGAAGATCTGTGTGTCCACCGACTACATCCCACCGCCTGGTAAGTAAGCATTATGGATAATTTCAACGAGGAACACTTCCATAGGCTTAACAATTTCAACAATTTCTACATTAAATCATAATTGTTCTTTTCATTAAATTGAAGATCCCTCGAAAGGAAGGTGTCCACCATATTCGCCAAATCAAAAATGTCCAAGCTCAGTTCAAGATGAATGTACATGTGATTCCAACTGTGATGTAGGTGATGGTTACAAGTGTTGCTTTGACGGGTGTCGACGATTGTGCAGGAAGAAAGCTGGTAGGCATAAAAAAGAGCCAAGCTGGCAAGGTCTTTGATAAAGTCGAATAAAGGGCCCAGACACGTTCAAGCTGAACATAGGATTTTCGGTCATATCTTAACAATATAGATTCAAAATTTTAGCATGGTGATTGACTGAGAGCAGGTCAATTAATACAAATAGTGTACAAAGTTAAAATGGATTGCAAAAAATTGTAATTGACTACACAAAGTTTAATATTGCATGCATATTATACAAGTAATCAAACGATTTTTCGCGGGTAATAAGCATGTATTTTTCACATTCGCTCTCTGGGCTCATTTAATTTTATTTAGTCTTTGAATAATTTAGTTAGCTAACCAAATTGCACTCGAATTTATTCATTACCTACACAATTTACAAATAGTGCTGTCAATTGTAGGCAATAGAGCGAGGGAATGAGGCTGGGTTTTTTGGGGGAAAGTGGAAGGCCAGAATGGGTGAAATGCCCGCGTTCTGACATTCCCCTCATTGGGTCAATAAAAGGCAAACTCTCATTCTGCCCCCACCCCCAATATTTGATCAGCAAAAAGAGACAGCAATGACTACCTTTGAAAGTTCCATAGCGTACAACCCTACAACTCTTCAACCTCTGCACGGCAGGCTCGATTCATTCTAGATTTATGCCAGCTCGTCAGTCTCAAGCTCGTTATTAAAACAAAACTTTCGCTTTGACAGTGACAGACAGATTATTTCTAAACCTTTCTTTAGCGTCCTATACACTTAGCTATCTAGTTGAAGTCCTGTATAAAGGTTACCCATTTTTCCTCAGTTTAGATAAGCCAGCAATTCATAATTATTATTGTGGTAGTACCCTGTTAGACATAACAAAGAGGCATTAATTTTCGTTTATGATTTTCTTTTTACTATATACCTACATGTATACAGGTACAAGTGCAATTCTATCTGGATTCCTGATTTCACTAGTCTTCACCTAAGCATGCTAATTTTTTTAGAACCGCCATGTGTCCAAGGAGTCGACGTTGCCTTCCTAATGGACTCGTCCGAAAGCATCACCGACGACGATTTTCAACGGGAAAAGAAGGTCGTGAAAGAGATTGCTCGAAAATTCTTAAAAGCCTCGCAGAAAAGCCGAGCTAGTGTCATCATGTATAGCGGTAGACCAGAGCTAAGCATTGACTTTAGAAGTCAAAGTTCCTTGGACAACTTTCAGGCTCAGGTGGATGCCCTGTCACACAGACGCAGTAAGACGAGGATAGACCTTGCCCTTCGATATGCTGCGAATTCTCTGTTTTTGGATCCGCGTCCTTCTGTGAACTCGATTGCTGTGGTGATGACCGACGGGGTGCAAACACCTGAACCTAATGTAGAGCCTCTAGGTAAAGCTGTGGTACCTCTACGTTCAAAGGGGGTGCGCGTCCTTGCAGTAGGCGTGGGACCAAGGGTGAACCGAAGTGAGCTGGAGGAATTGGTTACCGGTCAGGAGGATGTTTTCAAGATGAGTTCGTTTCAGGAATTACTGGACAAGTCTGATAAGCTACTGGAAGCAGTCTGCCCACGTAAGTTAACAAATTAAAAAAAAACAAACAGGGTTAAGATGGAGAAACAATACCTCTGTTAATAAACAAATAAAAAACAGCATACAGTTGAAAAAAAAATACCTCTGCAAGGATTTAATGGAAGTCGTGAACATTAACCATCAATACCAAAAGCAATTTTAGTGTCACTTGTTCTTTACCTCAAACAAAACGTCGTCGATTTATCAGCAACTTACGAGTAAAGGGGGTAAGTTTCTAAAGAAACTGTGGTGCTGCGTCGGTGGGAGTATTACAAGATAATTTGGTTTTATCAACTGAGTTAATAATGTGAATTAGCCACCGTAAAGAGATTCAGAAGCTAAGCTTCTGAATCTCTTTACGGTGGCTAATTCACATTATCAACTCAGTTGATAAAACCAAATTATCAGCAACTTAGGCTCCCACTTGATTCTGTTGATTGGCTATTTAATGACATAATCACTTCTTTTTACAAGTTTTCCCAGTTTTAAGAAAAAACGTCGCGAGTTTTTAGTAAAATAATTACTGAATTGACAAAGCCACACACTGTAGCACTATGTATGTAATTGAATTTTTACGTACGAGGACCTCAATTTAAGCCTGGTGGTTTCTAGAGGTCACCTCGCCATACATTGAAATATCGATAATTATTTTAAATATTAGGTAAAAAGGGCAATAAACATAATCTTGAATCTTTAAATGTAGTGGAAAGTTGATGCCTTGCATCTTGAATCATGAAATATAGTAGAAAGTCGATGCCTTGCATATTAACTCAGTAATTAGAATAATCCAGTTAGCTCTTTTCTTCCTAATTCATCAACAAATAAACGAAGCTAAACGAAAATAATCTACATTCAGTGACGTAAACTATCGTCTCCCAATGAGCTACTGGCATCCTTCCCCTTCAGTAATTCGTCTCTTAAAGGTAGACTGTGTTAGTGTTTATTCAAGTAACTTAGAATTTATGGTGATATTGTTTTATACAATTACTTCAAAGAGCCACCAGGTCCCATTGGCACAACACCAAGAGAAGCAACCACGGCAAGCACAACACCAAGAGAAACAACCACCGGAACAACTTCACCAATTCCAACGACGCAGCCTTCCACGACGCCTTCTTTCGTCAGTACGACTTCTAGCAGACCCGACCCGAAGTGTGACCAGCTTTTGGATATTGTGTTCGTGATGGACTCCTCGCGGAGTATCGACGCGCCACAGTATGAACAGGAGAAAAACTTTGTCAAGAGACTCGCCTCCATTTTTAATGTCGGATCGGGAAGTCGAGCAGCAGTGATCATCTACAGCGACGATACGCAGCTGAAGATTAAGTTTGACCAGTACAATAACCTGGATAGCTTCCTGTTGGCAGTCGACGAGTTGCCCTACCTTCAGAAACGGACGAGAATTGACAAAGCGCTTATTATGGCCTCTCGAGTAATACAGCAGGCCAGGTGAGGTTTTTCACCTTAATTTCTGAAGTCTGTGTAAAGAAGGCTAAACAAGGCAAGCTACGTTTGGAAACTCCACGTTTTCATCTTGACTTTTGTCTCAGTCGGACCGAAAATTGCATGCCGAGGCCGTAGAAGTTTAGACATCAGTTTACTATGTTGGATTTGGTGGTTGTTTCCAAGTGAAGGCAGTCGGTTTATTTGTTTTTAATCTTTATCCCACGATTTGGGAGAATTCTTGAGCACATTTTGAAGCTTTGAACAAACAATTTTGTTTCATTCTTCACAGACCAGGCTTCCCGAAAGTGGTAATTGTCATGACTGATGGGCGTCAAACACGTGATCCAGATGCAGTTGATCTCGATATCGCCGCTGACCCTATTCACCGTCAGGGTGCGCGTGTATTGGTGGTTGGAGTCGGACCTGAAATATCCCAGTATGAACTTCGTTTGATTGCGAAAGGTTCTTCATATGTTTTTACTGTCCAATCATTCGAGAACTTAAGAAAGGCTACTCGTGATGTGGCTGCTTCTGCATGTATCATCAATCCAGGCAAGTTTATTGTTAAGGTCCTATACGTCCCATAACACTACAGGACTGATGATGATGAAGTTCATCATCGGCTTTCGTTTGTTGTTGTTATTATTATTGCTTTTACTGCTGTTGTTGGTAATGCTGTGGTTGCTCTTTGTATTGAATATTTTATTCCAATCTTTGTTGTTGTTGTTGTTGCTTTTCTTGTTCGCTGTCGCTGAACTACCACCGCTGCTGCCGTGTTTTTTTCGCTGTTTTGTTTTTGTTGCTGTTGCTGTTGACGCTGTCGTTTTTCATGTTAATGGTTCACTTGCTGCTACTGTTGTTAATATGTATGCTTTCTCTTTCGTTGCCGTTAATGCCGCTGTTGGTGCAAGTCTAGAACTTTCTCTTTCAATGGCAATCATGTCTTTGCCAAAAGGAGTTATGCGTCCCATGGCGCGATATCATTATCAAGGAACAATACACAATCCCCTCGTGGTTGGAGCAACAGAAAGACCTAGATCTAACTACATGAATGAAGTGCGCGCAGAGTGAAACATTTTGCGGACTTATTCAAACAACCTGTAGAGAAGATTGCAGTTAAATATAAGAAAAAGGTTAAGGTACCGTTTGCCTTGTAACCGCCCATTCCCAGAAAAAGAGAACGAACGAACGGTTATCAGAATACAAATAGACCATTTAATAAGTATCTGTTGTGTTTTTGCTACAGAAAATTCAAAGGCGGTTGTTCCCATTGGTCAGTGTCCAGAGATATCCGATTCTCCTGGCGGCTCCTGTTTTACGTACAACCACACTTGCCTGTCTGACGATCAGTGTTCCTTCGGTTTCCTTTGTTGTTTTGACGGCTGTCGTATTACATGTCTACCGTCTGTGGGTGGAGCAGTTGGTAATTGCTACCTTTGTCATTGCTGTTGCAGTTCCTCTAGACCCTTTGTCAGTTTATTCAGAACCAGTCTCACTCAGTGTATAAAAGCTGCGCGTTCACAACCACTTGAGCACTGTAACAAAATGCAACTGACGAAGGAAAGCCACTCTGCTTCCGAAACCGATCTTGCACTAAACAATTAGTTCTTATCAGAACTCTGATGGCCACTCCAAAAGGCGATCTAGTCGCCGCCACTCTCGCCGTCGCTGATAGCAAAACTTTGGATGTTCAAAAAACATTACAAGCCTATATAAACGTTTCAATATACGCACTTCTCTTCAAGTCACCCTCTCAGTATTAAGAAGGGTTTTATATTAAAAGATAAACTTTGCGTCTACTGAGAACAAACTCAGTTGAAGGAACTTTCGAGTTATGAAAGCTATAATTTCTAACTCGTCTACTCGAGCGAAAGAACTCGCCGAAAATATTTTAGCCGAAGTTAAATTCTCATCACGAAACGAGGCTCTACAAAACAAGACACAAACATCCAGAAATGTTTTGCCTTTATCCCGACTTTGAACCCAGCTACGCCTAACCTAAGAAAGGTTCTTATGAAACATTATAACTGAGAAAAATAGACTCGGTCAAATATATTTTTGAACCTGCAATTGTCGCCTACAGGAAGGACAAGTCTCTTTACGACCTTCTGGTCAGAGCTAAAATTACTTCGCAAATTTAACAACAACATTTTGGAGTTATAAACGGTAAGGGTCAAGTGACAATATCACAAAACATTGAGCTCAAGAATACTCCAAGGCGATGTTTGAACCGAAAAGGTAAACCTTACTTTTACTGGTGAGGGAAAGTGCAAAGTTATTCATTCCACCGGCACTTGAGTACTACTGCTGTCCCCATGCCCTGTCTGTAATGGCGCGTATTGAATCAGATTGCAAATGAGCAACTAGGCGAGTGATTTCGATTTTGGGCCTGTTTGGTCCACAGATGGGGAACCATAAGTAAGTGGTGGTTAACATGAATAAGCTAAAAAAATGGAGGTATGGAAATGCTTAATATCACACAAACGACCGCATTACACTGGGTGACATTGCTAATGCGCATCTGAAAAAACACGGAATTTCAATTTCATGGCTATCTTCTCCATTAGCTACTCACATGTATATGCGAGTCCCGCAGCTTAGTCATAAATACTTGACCTAAAATGCCAGTGTGTTCTTTCTACAGAACCCACTACTCCATTTAAAACAACCACTCCAACCGGTTCTACATGCGCCGAAGCCTTTGACTTGGGGATTGCAATGGATTCCTCCGGTTCCATACGAGATGGCAACTACCAAAGACAGAGGAATTTCATTAAGGGACTAGCCAGTAAACTCACCATTGGGCCTCGAAACGTCCAATTAGGCCTTATTGTTTTCAGCGATGTACCCATCATGTCCATCAGATTTGGTACGCTTAGAAGTACCGACCTTTTCTCCTTTACTGCAGCTGTGGATGGCGTGCCATATTTTCGTGGTCGTACTCGCATAGACAGCGCCCTAGAGACAGCTGCTAACAGTTTGTTTCCCGAAGGACGTCAAAGCCTTGTACCTCAGGTGTTGTTGTTAATAACCGATGGCCGTCAATCAAACGATCCTGGGGCGATTGACTTGGTGGATGCCGTGCAACCATTGCGTGATCAGAGTATTAAGGTAGTTTTATAGAAAATTATATATATAACTTAAGGTGTTCTGTTCGTCCCTGGAGAACACAGCACAAAGGAGTGTGTTCTTCCTCGATTATCGTTAATGAATTTAATTGGAATAATGATAATACTGTTGGATAAGTTGCACCTGCCTTATCTTCATCATTTTTTGCGTGTGTTTCCGAGAAAACACAAACCTCTAAACCACTGTGGTGTATTCCCACCGCACCTCCTCACCTCTCCCCAGCCCGTCACCACCGCTCTATGATGTGATGTGATAAATGTTTCTTCCCTTCATACACCCATGTCTAAGTCGACTCGTTGTCCGATTATCACATATTTGTCCGTCTTAACACTGCTCAGTATTATCCTCGTTGATATATTATATTTCACGAAATAACTGGTCCCAAACTCCGAGCTAAACAAAACCTTACTATCACAGGTGATTGTTGTTGGCATCGGAAATGATGTCGATAAAGACGAATTGAGGTCCATAGTGCAGAACCCAGTAGATGATCTCTTCTTTGTTGAGTCATTTGAGGACTTAGCACGATTATTGAATAACCAGATGCTTAATGAAGCGTTCTGTATTCCCACACGTAAGTTATAAAGGCTACACTTAAGAAATAGAAAACATGAACCGTATCTCTATAGAGTTAAAGTTAGCGAGAACGAGAAATGCTGTTGGAACACGAGCCGCAGGCGAGTGTTTCCATAGCTTTCTCGAGTTCTCCCAAACTTTCACGAGTGTTTTTGTAACTCGATAGAAACACGGAGTACATGTTTTCTACTTCTTTTAGAAAACACCGTGACGAAAAAAAGGAAAACAACTTGTTAACTCTGATTATCAAAATGTAAATTCTCTTTGCTCGCGCAATCATTACGTCAACTGCTGGTGCCTAGTTCTGTGTCTCCATCGAGTTATACAAACCCGCTTTTTAACCAATCAGCGCGCGTATTTTCTTTGGACTGTTTTCCAATTAGTAATGTTATAACATCATAGATAAATATTTTTGAATGGTTAATTTAATAGTCCATTTTCGAATACCCTTTTTTAAACTAATGTTGGCACATTGTGGCAAAGTTGGATAGAAAAGAAATCGACATTGTGCCGGGTACGGGAAGGGGCACGGATAGGTGAAGACAAAGACCAATTGGAAGATTAAATAGAAGGTGACCTAAAACGTTGTTAACATGCAATACTTAAACTCTGTATATTTTTTCCCTTTAGGTGGGCGCTTTCAAAGAAATCGATCGTAAAACAGTAAGAAGGGGTTTTTGAAAATGTCTACATCTATGATGTAGAATAAATATAAGTAACAAAGTTGTAAGTTACGAAGTTGTTTCTTATAAAAAAGACTTTTAATCGGCTCTTAACTTATAACTCC
>CM042752.1:8473247-8513716 GCA_022496165.2 Catalaphyllia jardinei
AAAAACGGCTGCGAAGGAGACTACGTAAACCTCTCATTGAAAAGGGTAACACCTTCACATACCTATTAAGGAACATTGCATCCCTGTCTAAATCCTTAGAATGAAGTTAATAAACAATACTATGAGATAATATCAAGCATTACTGGAAAAAATGTTAACTGAACAAAACGAGTATGATTAGTACTAAAAATAGGCAAGGGCCAAGTGCTGCCGTACTTCGATCTTCTATAAACAAAACACCCAAAACTGCCGGTGCCAGCAATCTTGATGATGAATAAATTGTATACTACAACGCTGGAAAGGTGAAGCACGACACGATCGAACCACGAACTGGAAAGTCAAGGTTTTGTACACAATTTACTAGTGTTTTTCGCAAAATACGTTGTTCTGTATAAAGACAAAAAGGAAGAAGGTTTTGCGATCCTATAGTGGCATTTGTCCTGCTTATTTCATAAAATGTTGAATAATAAGTTTGGTAAATTAGATTATTGTTCCCGTCGTTTCTCGCGTGTCGTGAGCGTAGATCTCTCTCGAGTTGTCTCGCTTCTTGCGAGTGACTTCAGATTCCACTCGAGTCATTCCTCGCCTCTCGCGAGTCACGTCGCGTTCGCCTCGAGCCTGAGGATAACAGAATTATACTGAGAATGGAAGACACCAGGATAGTAATCTCCCCTTTGTATCGTGAACTAGCAAGATCTAGCGTCTTTGCGCGCTATAAAAGGTAACCTTTAGACGTTGAGAACGAAACAAAATCGCTACGCGCAAGTGAGCTTTTATCGAAAACGAAATACACCATGTTCAGCGCGAGCGTGATTAATTAGTGGACATTGATAGTCATCACCTCGTGTGCTAGTGTTGAAAGACTAAAGCTAGTGGGTTTATTTCCTGAGAGGCACAAATGTAACATATCATGTCCGTACTTGAAGCTGGAAACTTATGCTTCTGTTCATAATTCATAACAAAGAAGGCCTTGAACCTTTGCCTTTCTAGTCAGCGTCAGTGCTTCCTTTCTGGCACTCTTCCACAGAGGTTTTGTTGGAATAACCCGCCTTTCTTTCCTGCACGCCAATTATATTCTCGAACAAGATTGATTTTAAAGACGCAAAATCCAGTTATGTAACTAGGCCACCGAATATTACCAACCCGGGGAACTGGACTCCCATATAACAAATGACGCCGAAGTGCTCCTTGTACCTTTTTGGGCTTGAAAAAGCAGAATCGTTATCGTCAAATTCGCTAAGACTCTGTTATGCTCAGGGATTTTGTCTTAAAGCTGTTCTATTTTGACGCTTTCTTCTAGCTTAATTAAGCAAGCTACCAAGTTGCCACACGTAATCACGCGTATCAAGTTGTTGTAAAGAAGAAACCGCTAATGACACTTACTGGTCACAAAGGATGCTTTAATTCTTTAAATCCACTTAAGAATTAAAACCCCTAGAGCATTCCTCTTCCGTTTTATTTTTAGTTTTCCGGATTGCCGTTAACTTGGCAAATGTTCACGAAGCTTAGGAGTTTCGCACAAGGACAGTATTTGTTAGAATTTTTGTGTACGGTGAGCGTACCGCTGCTGTTAAGTGCATGATCAAACGTTGGTCATCGGTCCTATTCTCTTAGCGTATTACTGCTACTCTCCAGCCCTTACATAAACCTTAAACCTTATTAGGATCAAAATCTGTGATCCCTGGTCCCTATTTATAACCTGACCACAAATTCGGGGTCTGTTTCTCGAAAGTCCTGGAAATTGTTTGGGCCCGCAAAGCCATCTTTATTCAATCGGTATCTATAAAAGACATAGAGGTGCATAGGCCTGAAACTTTTTGTATGAAGAGAGCCTCTGTTCATATTAAGAATATGTGCATAAATCAGCTCAAAACTTATAAGATTCCAGACTACGGCTATTCGGGTGCGAAAACTTTACGGGCGGTACCTTCGAGGAGCGGGCCTCTGACCCCTTCAGTTAAACAATACCCTGATTCCGACCAGCCTGTATATAATTAGGTCCCTAGTTCAGGCGAGTGTTAAAGGGTTTAGACGTAATTTCATCTAAAAAACATACTTAATTCAAGACGGCAGTACCCCCCCCCCTCCCTTCCTCCCAATCCGTCCCCAGTTGAGTCCTTACTGTTTCAGGAGCTAGTGGTCTCCTAACAGTGCCACGAGGCAGACAGGGCCATAGAACAGTAACAGTAGAAAAACTTCCCCAATAAGTGTATACAATAAATAATGTTCTCTAAACGGATTGTTCCCATTGATATAGACTGAGGAGTACCTTGTGTTTATTGTTTTATTTGTCCAACCGTGAACTTTATAGACATCTGAAGGGTTCTAGTAAATTCATGACGGGAAACAAACAGCACGCGCATTTATTCTGGTGATGATTATAACCAAACTGTGCTGTCATCAATGCGATCTTTATAGTTTTGAAGACGTTGTTTTTTAAAAATCTTGAAATTCTTATCTTACAAATTATGATATTGACACCATACAGTGTTACAGCAGAAGGTGCAAATTTATCAGTTCCCTGATAATTGGTTCTCAATTCATACATGACTTTGAACAGGAGATGCTTGTTTGCGTCCATATCGTTTTCGAATTAAAGCCCTAGTTTTAAAAAAACTTATTTACTAGCTAAAACCGTTTTTATCCAGCCCACCGCTTCCGTCCTACCCCCAACATCGCAATCCGTTCTGTAAAATGAGATGAACAGGCTTTCCGAACAGACGAGATATGATCTCTCGTTAAGGTGAAAAGGTGAAACAACAATATTTCTTGCTTATCGCGTATTACTGTGCTCCGGTGGATCGGGAGTTTCCAAAATCTCATCTTAGTGCGATCCCATGCCACTGATAGTAATTTATGCACGGATCTGAGGAGCTCTCACGTAAATTCGACCGCTACTAATCTCACCGCAGGACAAGAGAGGAATTTCTCCCGATCGCTAAGCCGTTTGAAGGAAACTGTCACAAATCTGCTACACGGAACACACGAATCCAAAATATCTGCTGTAACCCTGCGAAGATTGGATTTCTGGAGTTGTTGATGAATTTCTGAAGAAAAACTCTAATGAAGCGATGAAGACACCGTCAGCTCTGGCCAAGATTCTGCTATTGATATTTATCACACACCGGATCATCGAAGCGCAGCGTAAGTGACCCTTCAGGTATTTTATGACTGTGTAGTTCATCGTAAACAACACATGACAAATTGTCTGTAAATTTCGATTCTGTCAGTGTAGAATTTGACGCGATGTAAAATTAAATCAACGTTTGAAAAGATCTTACAACTGCATCTGGCGTCGAGTAGGGCAGCGGATTCGTCTTTTATTTAGATCACAAGGGAATATATAAGCTTATATACGACTCTGATTGCAGAGGTTTTCTGTCTTGTGTTTTTATCTCAGTCGAAGGTGTCAACGAGCGGCGAGAGACGAAATCGCAGTGTTTTTCTTACCTCAGTAAAGAAAAGAACGAAAATCTTATAGGCTTACTCCAAAGTATCTGTCGTGTTTCCAACATCGTCGGTTTCTCACGAGCTTTGTTTGGTAGCGAGTCTGATTAATGCCTTAATTGAACCACAACGTAATCTTTGTTTAAAAGGCATGAAGGAATGCAGAAATCTGTGATTAACTCTCCTCAGGACACGAGACTGATGCGTGTTATCTCATGTGGCTTCCCTTAGAGTACACTTTTTTTGTTTGAAGCACCATATAATATGCAGAGTCCAAAACACCCCAGGGCAGTATATCACTTTCTACAGAATGTAACTGACACATTCGTCCACATCGATGTTCGAGTAGCTTCTTATAGCTCGTCACGTAATCTTTCCTCCCAAAAGATTGCGTGATGAACCATTATATCGCCTAATAAGAGGCTAATACAAATGATTCAAAAGTCATGATCGGCGCTTTTCTTCAACCTTTTTTGCCCATTAAACTTCAAATTCGTGCGGGAATTTTTTGAATTGGTGGTAAACACTTATATGGGGTTTAAATCTTAATCTTTTAAACAGTTTATTGAGTGGTTATTTTTGTAGCGTCATCATATCAATACTAAAATTCTGTCACTTAATGTTGCGTGACACAAGGCCTCCCAGCATAAGCATTTTCTAAGGGAAAATATCATACCCATGGGTTCATTTATTAATCCTCGTCTGTTACTAATACGTCATGGTACAACTTGAACTATTGAAATAACGTCAGTGTCAATTCCTGTATTAAAAGTTGCGCTTGTTTAACGCGACGCCTGACAATAGCCAATAGGCTCGATTAACGCCCGTTTACACAGGCGATTTGTGTCGCGCCAACTCGGTGCAACTTCAAAATCGCACGTGTAAACAAGGTACGATTTTCAGTGCGATTTTTCGCTGGGGTTTCGAACATGTTTGAAAATTGATGCTATTTTGCTGCGACAAAAATTGCATCGAGTTGCCGCGACAAAAATCGTCTGTGTAAACGTGCCTTTACGCAGTCGATTATTGGGAAGCTTACTCGAATCAAGCCTACTCCTCAAAAGGCAATCAAAAAATCAGTGGAGAAAATTAGGACTGGGAAGAATATTCCCAAACACCCCTCCCCTCACTGAGAATTCCCCCAAGATGTTTGTTGTTGATCATAAAAAATTCTTATCTGGAAGTGGTGCAAAAATATATAAAAAAATAGCCTCCAGTGGGCGCGAAAATATGCTTGGATATAAATGTCCGATCTTTATCTGCTCCGGAAACTGTCAGCTTCGTGGAGAAGTTAATGTCCAAGGACAAATTTCAGAGCATATTTTCGCGCCAAATGTAGTCTTTTGTTTTCATTATCCTTGAAATATTTCTTGCAATACGCGGGAACTTTTGAAAATTGGGGAAAATCACTTCTTCAGTTTTCATTCAGTCAAGTGATGCGTTTAGACCAGTCGCGCGCGAGCGAAAATATTGGACGGATTTTAAGGAAAGATATTTTGTAATGGACATTATACTTTTCGAGAAGCAAACAGAAAGAAGATCTTTCTTGGAGAGCTCTTTTGCAAGCTATAATTGTCGCGGTTCAACAGAGAGTGCACGTGACGTCTTCAAATTTTCAAATCCAAAACTAAAGACCCACTAAAAGTAGACTGTTCACAGTCCCCTATTTTTCCGTGAGATCATAGGTGTCGATCGTTGAGTTCGGTAGTGGCGGTGGGGTTAATAGGCCACCGCCACTACCGACGGGCATTTTGTACTCTCCCCGGTTTCGCGCACATCAAGAGACCAATATGGGGACCCGTCGAACTCAACGCTCGACACCTACCTCACGGAAAAATAGGGGACTGTGAACAGTCTTCACTAAAGGTTTCATCCAGATCAGGCATAAGAGGAACTAAATTTTGATCCATTTCCAACTTTCCAGTTCAATGGCGTCCTTCGGTTGGAAAGTAGCGCAGTTATGGCGATGCGTGGAGTAAAACTAAGATCGCGTTTGTCGAAAAATATACACTTATGTCGTGATTTTTAGCCATTTTAGGAGTTTAAGTATTAGGAAAAGTGCTTGTGTAAATGTTTTTTGGTTTGGTTCAGATAATCAGTCCACTAGAGGGCCAAAGTAAGTTTCAGGTGTTCATACTATTTTCTGGTTGTCATATTGGAGGACTTAGGAAGTCCTCCAACATAGCATCTTCATACTAAGCTCTATAATTTGCGCGGAAAATTTCGACGAATTTCCCAGCTTAAGGACATCGCATACACCTTTAACTTAAAAGAACTGTCTCTTTTTTTTCGTCTATAATATCTCGATTTCTTGATTTTATTCTCTGCATGGTTTTTGATTTAATTTTTTATTGCGTAATAATAACACCCTATAAATGTGTGCACGTGACGTCATCAAATTTTCAAATTCAAAATTAAAGAGCCACTTAGGGTTTTATCCTCATCAGGTATACGAGAAAATAAATTGATATCTTTTTACAACTTTCCAGCTTGATAGTGTCCTTCGTTTGGAAACTAGCGAATTTTGAATTTCGAAGTTATGGCTGTGCGTGACATTTCGACGAATATCTCCACTTTGGGGCAACGCACACACCTTAAACTTGGAGAACTGTCTTCTTTAATTATCGTCCATAATATTACAATTTTTTGGCTTTACCAACTGCGTGGTTTTTGATTTTATTTTTTAGTGTGTGACAATGAACGTACTCTACATGTATTATCGGTTTCAAACGCTCGCTTCTTAGAATTTAGCAACTTAAAATAACTTACATGAAAACTTAACGTTCGAACGTAAAACAAACATTCTTAAAACTGGGGATAAAAAGTCAATTGTGGCGTTTATACTAGGCTTGATTATTAGCCGCTGTTCGGTGGCCGCGGAAATCGAGCTAGCCGTTACATGGGCAGACTCCGAAAGAGGTTCCAAGTAAAAACTTTCGGATGTCTCGTAACGTTTTCGTCATGTGATGTGTTCACAACAATTGCGCGGGAGCTGCGAGGGAGAAACGCATCTGATGATTATAACGGTCGATGCTGTTGCTAACGTTGCTGCTGTTGTCGTTGTCTGTTTTTGTTTTGTTGGTGAAGATATTTTTCTTTTAGCTGTTGTTGGTAAGCTCGATTACCATCCGTTTTTCGGGAAAGGAGCCCGTCCTCAGTCCATCCCCGAAGCCACGGAGAGGAACGTGAAGCGGACTCGAGAGATAGCGGTGGAAATCGAGCCTATTGTTGTTGGGTGTTGCCACATTCTCGTCCCTAGCAACCGAGAACGTTTTTTCCGGTGCTTACCAAAAAGATCACGGGTTTGTGGGGACTTGAATGATTGTTCCTCATTTCTTTTTGTCAGTTTTGATGACGCTGTTGTCTCGCTTCTTCTCGTTTTCGTTTATAGTTACAAGTCGGATAAGGTTTGGAGTATGTCCACCAGTCCCAGAACGAACTGACTGTCCGTCGTTAGTTTGGGATGACTGCACTTGCGACACTGACTGCCCTGGCACGAAAAAGTGTTGTCTTAATGGCTGCAACTATGCATGTCTTGAAAGAGGTAAATATGTTCACTTTTATCAATCAAGTCTAAATGATTTATTTTTGTATTATCAAGCCCATTCCCCCTCTTTTCTGAAGCCTAAACAGGGATTAAACAGCACTAATAGGTAAAAGATTTTGAATCAATATAATTGCCTTTAAACTTTCGCGTTCAAAGTGCCGAAGATCTCTTTCAACTTTGTCGCAAACATTCTTCCTTTTTTTCTTTGCCTGTGTAGCAAACGTTCCCGTACGAAGAGCTCTCTCTGTATTCTAGCAGCGCGCAAATTGGAGCGAGAGCAAAAATAAATGAACGAAGGAAGAGAAGGTGGGGCAAACGAGGAAAGCCTCTCGCTCCATTTTGCGCGCGGCAAGAACAGGTAAAAAACGTCTCGTACGGAAATGCTTGCTACACAAACTATCGTTTCCGTTTCTTTTGGTGCTTTACTACCTGCTTCTATGCTTATCCCGAGTGAGTGTGGTTTTCCTTTCTCTCTTTTAAGCCGACGGAGTATCTGTCAGAAACAAAGCTGATGTGGTCTTTATAATGGACTCGTCGGGAAGCATTGGCCCCGAGGATTACAATCGCGAAAAGGAATTCGTTAAAGATCTCACGAATGTCTTCCGTATCTCTCCGACGGAGGCACGTGTCAGCACGATCATTTACAGCGACGACCCAAAGCTCATTTTCGGCTTTGACACTTACAACGACAAACAAAGCATTAACACTGCCATAGATAACCTGGAATATTTAGGCGACAGAACACGCATCGACAAAGCACTGGCACTAGCAATGGAGATTTTTTCCACTTCTCGTCCGTCTGTACCGAGAATTGCTTTCGTCCTCACCGACGGAAAACAGACAGAAGACTTTGACGCAAAGCCGCTGGACGTAGCAGTCCGACCACTACACGACTTGGGAGTACAAGTTTACGTCATCGGAATTGGCGTTTATATTGACATCAATGAATTGTACCTCCTCACCAGAAGACGACAGGACGTGTTCTTTGTCGACTCTTTTGAAAAGCTTTTGCAACAGACATATCGCATTGTTAATCAAATAGACAAATACGGTGAGTTGAAAGTTGAGGTGCTGTGGTTGTATTCGTTCTTTTTCTATTCGTACAAGCAACATAATAGCCTATTAATTTTAGAATTATGCCCATTTAATGGTAAAAAATAGTAGAGAATTCGTTGCTTTCTTGCTTTAACCTTAATTGAGCACCCCTAAAAATTACCAAGAGCCAAAATTTGTGTCTATGCTATGTCGTTGCATAGCTTAGACTCTCGTTCTCATCAAATTCAGCGAACGGGTCTCCTGAAGTGACTGCTATCTACACATTTAATGCTTCTAGCTCTGGGAGTATAGAGGCAGTAGAATGAAGCAACCATGTCGTCATATATTCTTAAAGTCATATGTTTCATGTCGAAAATTACTTTCACATTGTAGGATCTAAGTAATTGGTAAAAGAAAATACCAAAACTAGATCAACCCAGAATAAATAAACATGACCCCGCTTATCAGAGTATAGGGGCGGACAGTGTTGTCCCCGCCCAGACTCTTTGAAGCTAAGATTTATTTTCATCTCGATTTGAATTCTTTGCTTTGTAATAAAAGGTGAAAAAACGTTTAAAATTAAGCAAGCTAGAACTTGACGTTGATAACCATAGCCGCCGTATTCACGTTTCTTTTGGCATAATATTATCACTTCTCTTTTTTGTTTTGTTTTCGTTTTTGTTTTTTGCCGCAGACCCAATCCCACCATTGGAAATCACAGCCGACATGCTGTTCCTGCTTGATTCTTCATCAGCGGTATCCAAAGCAAATTATGGAAAGGAACTGAGTTTCCTGCGAAAAATCATTGGGCAGTTCGAGATATCCCCTCGCTACGTACGAGCTGGCATAATCCCTTATGGAAAGACCGCAGAGCTGGCGGTCCCTCTTGGTAGTCGAGCGACCAACGAGGCCATCAACCGATCCATTAGCTCCCTTCCTTACATTGGCGGCAACAAGAGAATTGATCGAGCTTTAAAGTTGGCCTATCAGACATTTTCTCAAGCACGACCGTTCGTTCCTAAGATTTTAATCATTTTCACTCATGGAGGTCAACTAACAGATCCTGGGACCGACTTAAGGCTTCCTGTCCAGGATCTTCGCGGTCAAGGTGTCAGCGTGTTTGTGATAGCTACTGGAGAGGGTATCGATTATTCAAGGATAAAACAGATCGTTGAAGGCCGTAACATCATCGAAGACAAGTCTCGCGAAACATTACAGCCATACCTTTCATCTGCAGCTAGTTATATTAGAGTGAATTCAGGTAAAGATGTCCCTTGTGAATCATTATATAAAAGCAATAGACCACGAGTTTCTATGGTGTAGAGGCATGATAGACCACATTCTTAAATCGCTTGGCCTGTGGCTCGTGATTTACGAATTCTTTTTGTGTTCTACCAACATCCCGCGTTGTTTTTCAGCATTTATAATATAGATAGGACCCAGGTTGTGCGAGCTCTGATTGGTCGAAAACCCATGTTTTATCAGAATATAAAACGTAGAAAAAGAGTGTTTTATTGTTTTGTGCGCGTAAAATGAAGATGCGAGCCGCAGGAGTGTTTTCTAAGTTTCGCTCGCGTTCTCAAATGCCCGTTGTGTTTTATCACAGTGCAATACACGGCTTAGGCCTCTTAATTTGTTAAATAAACCTTAGTAACTTGTGGTCTATTGCTTAAGTATACCACTCCAAATTGTTGATACATGACTTGTGACGGCAAGTTACGGAGACAATTCGTCACGCGACTGTAACAAACAGTTACAATGGATTTGACGTGCTGTAATCATATGTCTAAAAGCTATCATATTTTACAATTTTACAGACTTCTCGACCCCATTATCTAAAGATACCGGTGTCGTTTTCCTGCTGGACTCTTCTGAGGAGGTAGAAACGAACGACTTCAAGAGGCAGAGAGAGTTTGTGATATCCTTAGCGAAGGCTTTTAAGGTTTCTGAGAATGGAGTTCGTGCAAGCGTGATAACATATGGCAAACACAGCCGGCCGAGTGTACAATTCAAAGACTCTACGGATTATGACGAGTTCCTGGAAGCAACGATGAGAACCAGCCAAATTAGAGGACCGAGAAGAATGGACGACGCATTGCAAATGGCTGTTCGCATGTACAGATATCGCCCACAGCCTACACCGAAAACAGTTATATTATTCACGTCAGGTCCTCAAGCAAGAGACGTTGACCAACTGAAAGGAGCTAAAGAACAGCTTAAAAAGATAGGGGCCCGAATCTATGTCGTTGCCATCGGCCCCTCAGTTGTCTATCGTCAAGTTGAGGGACTTGTGAACAGTTCTAGCGATGTCATACAAATTCCTTCGTTTATTGCATTGCAGTCTGAAATTCATGCAGTTGGGAGGCATGTAAGCCTTCAACAAGGTAAGCTACGTAAATATATCCATGCCAGACGCTTAAACGGGAACAGAGACCAGCACTAGCTCAAATAGAGAGAACAATCTCGTTTTTCTTCTCATTATTCTAATTGAAATCAAAATCACCCGTTTATTCTGATTTCAGAATGAACCGAAGATCAAAGCCCTCTTTCCTTCTCGAAGCACCCATAGGCAGTTGACAGAACTGTTAGTTCTATTTCTATCGAGTTTTAGTATAATATACTAGCGTTCTATCACGCATACCGTTCTCTGATCGGCTACGCTACTCACTTACTATTTAAACAATAGAATGTTCAGTTCTGTCGGCTGATAGCTGTCCCGCGGAAATTTGCTGTTCTAAAACAAATATTTTCCCAAGAAGCGAGTCTTCGAGGGCAAATATGCTAGTTTTAAGAACATCATTGGTCCAGTTTGTAATGCGAAGAAGGACTGGCACGCTTCTGGTGCAATTTAGTCCAGTCCCTGAACTCTCCTTTCTTCCCGCCCCATATAGGGGCTGAACCCGGGCGGGCGAAAGAAGAGTCCAGGATAACTTGCATGCGCATGCTCAGAACGCCGCCATTTTTCCCCCCAAATCGGGGGAAAACCATATTTGGAAGTATTTTTTCAGATCCAGCTTGGGGCAAGCTTGGGGCGCGATTTTCTGAATGATATTATACAAGCAACAATTTCTGCATTCAGATTGATTTAAAAAATGTCAATTAATCCCGAATAAGTGGAATTTCACCAGTACCAGGCTAAACCACATTCGATTTGTTTTTTATCACAATATCAAAGATAACGAAAGAAATCTTTGCCAAGATTTGTTGACATTTAAAAACTCCGACTCGGATTTGAAAGTGCACGCGCAAATAAGCTACTTGTACGCGTCACACTTCCCTTTCAAAAACTTTTGAAAAATCGCTCAACATGCAGAAACAATACGAAACAATGTTTGGGAAAAGAGTAATGACGTGTACTCGTTGTCGATAAGAGTACAAGCCACGATAAACCATATTTCGATTTTTACGTTTTTATGCTTTTAACGACAGTATGAACGTCAAAGAAAATGTTTTCTTTCAGAGCGCAAGCTGAAAAAGGCATTGCGCGACACATTGACGCGAGCAGCGTGGTTGGGACCTAGTAATTTTTTATTGGTTCGTTTTGAGCATGGGCATTCAAGTTATCCTGGACTCTTCTTTCGCCCGCCCTGGTTCAGCACCTATATGGGGCGGGAAGAAACGAGAGTTCAGGGACCGGACTAGGTGCGATTAAGGTGGCCGAACACAGTTTGCAAGTGCCTATGCCTGATACCTTTTGAACTATTTATGCTTTGGAGCCGGTATTTCTGCAAGAGCCAAGTTTCATCACAGAAGTATTTATTCT
Organism: Catalaphyllia jardinei; assembly: GCA_022496165.2. NCBI lineage: Eukaryota > Metazoa > Cnidaria > Anthozoa > Scleractinia > Caryophylliidae > Catalaphyllia > Catalaphyllia jardinei. The sequence continues at coordinate 8,485,040 of CM042752.1, forward strand.
CGCATTTTTGTTAGGGTGTGTGCTGTTGCCATGGAAACAGGGCTGGTTAAAAACAAGACTCAAAAAATGGTCTATTTAAAAAAAGCCAGTCGTTAGATTGTTTTCATCGTTTGCCCACTACGAATTGACATTAAATCCCTTCTGTCAACACTATTGTAATCGTCGTAAATCGTTTTCTGAATTACTAAAAATTCTCTACGTCAAAGGTAGCAATTCAAAGAACCCTCGGATTTTTCCAAATCTTAAAAAAAAAAAACAGTTAAATGCAGCGCATGCGCAGTTGCTCAAAAAATTGAGATCGATTGTTTTTGCACAAACTTGCCGATTTCTAAAAATCCAGTCGTTAGAATTCAATTGCGAATAAAAATAGCAAAGATAGAGCAAGCATTGAGTAGATACTTCAACTTTTTGATAGTTAAGCTGAAGTATGTGCCGTTGCCATGGCAACATGATTAGATATATACTGGTGTTTAAAATCGGTTTTGTTTATTTGCAGAAAATCTAGTCATTAGATTTTCTTTATAATTTACACGCAACAAGCTTGTAACGATACTCACAAATTGACGTTATTTTAAACAATAATTTGATGAGGTTTTTGTGATATCAGGAATAATGAAGGTTGAGGCTGATTACACTTGCCGAGACCTTGATTATTCCGGATATCACAAAAACCGAATTCAATTATTGTTGTATTATACATTGTTTTATGGAAAATATACAAAAATTATTGTGTGAAATGCAAGTAGGTTTTATTTGTGCTTGTAAGAATACAAAGACAAACGCACCAAGCGCCGCCGCACTCGAAACCAGTCAAGTACTCGCGCTCTTTAGCCAAAGGTGCACACTGCCCACTGCGCACGGTATAATCTGCCGATATAGTTGTGTAGCAGATTATACTATAATCATGCTTGTCCACAAAATCACGTGAATTCTCAAAATAAGTAGGGCGCTCCTGGCCAATCAGAATTCTGATAGTGAGGACAATGTATAATAATAATAATAATAATAATAATAATAATAATAATAATTTAACAAACAGATCTTTAATTATCCCACGTTGAAGGTTCACTGGCATATCTTGAATTTCTTTGTTAAAGTTCAATTTTTTTCAATCCTCCAGTTACTTATTTCCTTAAGTATTTTCGTGCCAAATTTCGTGAAATTCTAATGAGTGATTCTCGAGAAATAGGCGTATCTCCGAGAAGTCAAGTTTTTACTCAATTCCAATTTTTCGACTTACTACGCATAATACTTGTGCGCGCGCTGAATTGCGTTAGCAAGAGCGCACGCAAAAACTGTGTTCGGCCACCTTAATGGCTGCCAAAAATCTCCTCTCTACATATCGGAAATGAAATTTTCTTTATTTATTTTTAAGCCACCAGTAACGTATTAATACAGGCCTTTTTGACATTTTTGGCCCACGACTCAATACTATTTTGTCTGTTAGAATATCACTTAAGTATTTCCGCGGTAAGCTGCTCAAATGTGAGTGAAATAAGACAGTGTCGAATGCAGGAATGTCCCGCTTATCATGACCAAGTTGTGTTTCGCTTCTTCTTTCATGCGAACTCCACATTACTCCAGTCTAAATTTTATATATGTTGAAGATCAATAGCTTTTTCATAACAGAAAAAAATTAGTTTGATTTATTTTGATATAGCGTTTCAGAGCTTTAAAGTTTTCCTGCTCTTGCCACACGTTTGCCAGGATTTTGCCCTGGAGTCTATCGTGAGTTTGAGTTACGTCTGAATTGTAAGCAACACGTGATATTTCATCAGGGCACAGAAACGTTTGTCTGTAAATACTGCTCAGTTTTGTTTGGGTGAAAATCCAATAAATCGCTGGTTATCAATGAAAAAGAGCGCTCGCCGATGAATGTTTTTTAGCTAAACATGACAAATTGAACTTCAAGTACGCCATTTTCGTTTCAAAACGTACATCGAACTCAAATAACTCTAAATTTTAAATGTGTTTAAGCTGATTAATGTTTGAGAATATATCAAAAGTTTAGCTGGAAATATGGCAAGACAGCAAAGATAATCAGCAAAGTTACGGTAGCGCTGTCTTTGACCAACAGTTTTGACCAACCCGAATAACGATTTTGATTTTGTTGTTTGAGTTCTCTAATTTATTTTCCCAGTATAAAATTTCACTTTGCTGAAGAAACATACATGATGTTAGTAGCCTTATAGCGTTGGCGAAAACTGTTGCAGCATCTCAGCACGAAAGATGGCGAAAAAATATTTTGTCAAGTTTTTGACACCGACTCGGACATGAAAGTGCACGCGCTCCACTATGCAAATTAGCTACTTGTACGCGTCGGATCATATCAAACTTTGCCTATTGTTATGGTGAGGATTTTGAAAGACAATGAAGCTTTTGTTATCTGTCCGTGGGGACTTTTCTGTTCGGTGACGCGAACTTAGACTCGGGTTAAGTCGGATCCAGTCGGCAAATTTTCAATGATGACAATTTGGTTCCCCACGGGAGCCTACTAGGAAAAACACAGACAGACTAACAGTGGGTGAGTGCGTAAATGTCGGTAGATTTTCGTTGATTTACAATTTCAGTGATTTACGTAGGTTGATTCACACGACACGATTCGAGTTGGGGGAATACCGATTTCTCGAACCCTCAATTTTTCGAACCAATTTTCGTTTCCCTTGGAGGTTAGCATTTCTTTTCAAAATTAAAACTTCTGCAAACTCGGCAAACAGGTAAAAGAAAAATGAGAAACTATCGATTATGATTAAACATTGTTTTGAGAAACTCACAAATTAACTCGAATCCAGAGAGAAGAGCTTTCTTGCATAAACTTTATTTATAAGTCAAAAGCTTACCCAAATAACTAGCGCGATAAAATCTTACTCATTCACAGCGCGAAATGTAGTCTTGTTTTCATCCCTGAAAAACGCACCTTCTCCCATTGCCTCAGAACAAAAAATGCAGCAAAAAAAGTTTTTGACTCACATAGAAGAGAGTTTCGTGTATTTTATTTAGAAATCTAAGTTCGAGTGTAAGTAAGTGGAATCTCCTTGTTTTAGTAGATCCCAGTCTACTGCATCACACCTTTTTGCTCGGACGCGCTAGTTTCACCACCCTACGTATAAGTGCCCTGCCCACACTGGACGCTTTTGAGCGTTTGATTAAAGGGTTGATCCGCAGACTTTACGAGAGGTCAATTTACGAGCGAACATTTCTGAGTGAACCTATCAAGAACCTCAAGAACCATGCTATATCAAATGCCGGGCGTAAACGCACAGAGGGTACAATTTACACCAGGAATATACAATGCTTAGTTGTTTGTGCTATGCTAGAGCTGTAAACCATGCAACTAAAGACAACTGAGATTTCAAAATGCCAGAGTCTGACGTTCACAGCTGGATTTGCCAGAAAAGAAGCCCAAGTTCACGCAGATATGGGTCTGGTTTAAGTAAAGGCCGCACACTGTTTCGCTCTCCACTATCTATCACGGCTTATAGTTCTACGATTCTTATTGGCTTGGTGAGGCGATATTGTTCATCCGCGGAGAGACACGATTTGCCTTTCACTGCTTTCATCTCAAAAAGTTGAAAATAACTCAGTTGATTTTTAAACTTGTGCGGGAAAGAAAATGTAGCGGTGAATACTAAAGACAATAGAGTGTTTCTATCGGTCTGAACATTTGATGTTCTTAAAATAGCATATCTGCCCTCAAAGCTTCGCTTCTTGAGCAAATATTTATTTTAATTAAGAACATTAATAAGTCATTCAAATACATGCGCCTATTTGAAAATTGGTAGGCAAGAGTTCTCAAGAGTATGATCACATGTTCTGAAATGGGGCAACAAACCGCCCAAGTTAAAAAAGGTCTATTTTTATATAGCTGGCGTTCTTCCCGTCACAGTGCGCCCATTCATTGGCTGGTTCATGGTCACATGACATCTAATAATGAAACTCTTTCCCGCCAAATGCTATGAGTGGGCAGCATTGCGAAAAAATGACGTCAACCGGGAAACAGTTCACTGTTACCCGAGAAATGTTGACTGCTGTTGCACGTGATCAGAGGTGGCCTGATAGTGTCGCTGGAATCTCATCAGCGCGTTTTTGAAACTTTGATTTTGTTTCGTTTTTGTTTTGTTTTGTTTTGCTTTGTTTTGTTTTGTTTTGTTTTGATTTGTTTTGTTTTGTTTTGATTTGCTTTGTATTGCTTTGCTTTGCTTTGCTTTGCTTTGCTTTGCTTTGTTTTGTTTTGTTTTGTTTTGTTTTGATTTGTTTTGTTTTGTTTTGTTTTGTTTTTATTTGTTTTGTTTTTGTTTTGTTTTGTTTTGTTTTGTTTTGTTTGTTTGGCTTTGCTTTGCTTTGCTTTGCTTTGCTTTGTTTTGTTTTGTTTTGTTTTGTTTTCATTTGTTTGTTTTGTTTTATTTTGATCTGTTTTGTTTTGTTTTGTTTTCATTTGTTTTGTTTTGTTTTGCTTTGTTTTGCTTTGCTTTGCTGTATAGTAAATCACTTAATTACTGGTCCCTTGGGGACCCGTCATTAAGTGTTAAATAACAGCATTTCTCACACTCACTTTTCTCATTTGCGTAAGAGTATCATCCTCCCTTTTTGGTTGTTTAGTGTGAAAATGATTTCGCCTCGTTTTGCATGCTGCAGGGCGATTAGAGACTTACTTCATTCCATTTTATCTTCTAGGACTGAGTAAGGGTCGGGACGACGTGTAGATATGCAGAACAGTTTTCCTTTCGGCTTCGCATCTTTTTTTATCTCAACAGTATTAGCACATTCTCAACAAGGGAAATTCCCTGAGCTGACATTTAAAATGGTCTCTGGGAAGATTAATAGCACTTTAAATTTCAGTGACCATTAGCTCAGCAAAACTTACCAAAAACTTAGGAGATAATAACTGTTCCGCAGGTGGCATTTTACGAGCTAGCCATTTTTATATCTTTCTTCTTGCCACAACAGAACCATTTCACACACCGGCGCAGCCGCCCAATGCAACAACCAAACCGCGCCCTAGAACGGACGTAATTGCAGATATCATTTTTCTGATGGATTCCTCCCGATCTGTCACGCTAGAAGCTTATCGACAAGAGAAAGCTTTTGTCAAGGAAATGGCTAGATACTTAAACGTGTATCCTGGCGAATCACGCGCCGCTCTTGTTACCTACGGTTCAACGGCTTACAGGGTTTACACTTTTGGAAATACACAATTTGAGGACTCGGTTGACCGAGCCCGATACGCGGGCGGTGCCCGAAGAATAGACCTGGCTTTACAAAAGGCAGCACAGCTGTTGACCTTCGCTAGATTGTCTGTTCCTAAACTTCTGGTGCTGTTAACGGCGGGAAACCAGCAGTCAGGACCCCAGTCTCCAGACTATGCTACCCGGTTGATCCAGGCTCGTGGCGGCAAATCTTTTGTTGTCATGGTTGGTCGAGGACCAGATGAAAATATATTCAATAAAATAGTAGAGAAACCTAGAGACACGTTCAGAGTTCCTCCATTTGATAGGATCCAACCCTATGCTCTCCCGTTGTCAAAGGGTATAGAAAAGAGCCTGAAGGAAGGTTAGTTTGTGGAGATATTAACCTACTAAGTTTTGGGTAATTAGGGGATTTTTCAAAAACAGTGATGAAAAATATATAGATTATAATAAGATAAATTTTACTTCAATCTAATAAATGCTTTCATTAATTGTTTGCTGATCACGTGGTATGACTAAATTAAATGTATCAAGCCAGCTATTTAAGAGGAGCATTGTGTCCTAAGTTGAAAAAGGATTCAGTTTGATTGGATCTTATACCCACAAAAAACACTTTAATTAGTCAGGATTTAAATATTTGTCTTTGTAAGCGCTCCCATGTGTGTAGTGTGTCCATACTAAAATGTCACCTTTGTTCTTATATGGTGTTCAAAACCTTCCTAAACTCAAACATTGAATAGAAACTGCATTGGTTATCTCCAGTAGGACAACATCTTCTATAAAGGACTCTGGGTGTTCTCAGCTACTTACTAATATTGCGTTAGGTGTTGGTCTGACTAATATTACATTTATTAGCTCCACAATAGGAACAGCATCCACAAAGGAGTCAGTACTCTTTAGTTTAAAGGCATTAAGTCGCGTTCCACCACATGTATGTTGATGGAAACTTTGCGTACATGTATGTTGATAAGACTCTTACTCCTGTTTCAGGGCCTAAACCACGAAACGTCATCGCTGATATAGTTTTTGTAATGGATTCTTCTTCCGCTGTGCCTCTTGAAGATTACAAAAAGGAGAAGGAATTCGTCAAATATCTCGCGAGATATCTCAACGTTTCGCCCGAGAAATCTCGCGGAGCCCTCATAACATACGGCAACAGGGCAGCAGAGGTGGTCGGCTTCGACCTCAATCGACCTCTTTCAAACTTTGAGGCAGCAGTGGACAGAGCTCCATTCGCTGGCGGTGACAGACGGATAGACCGATCTCTCGACAAGGCCTCTCAAATCATGGCCGACGCCAGGCCAACGGTTAGGAAGATTGTCGTGTTGTTGACCTCCGGAAAGCAAGCTTCGGCATCTGGCAGTAAGACTCCCGGTGAGGCAGCAATCCCGCTTCTGAAAGGTGGAGTTTACAGCTATATCGTAGCGATAGGTCTAAAGCCTGACATCTCCGAGCTTCGTCCTGTGGTACAAGAATCGTCGCATATTTTCAGGATGGGTTCCTTTGATGATTTGACAACTCGATGGACCACAGTTGGGGAAATTATCGTCGATACGTCGAGTAAGTACCACGATAATTCCGAGGTGCTCAGCTCCAGGATAAGCGAAAAAGGGCTCTGGTAACTAGCTTAACATACCGAGCGCTGACAGGTTTTCTTAAGCTGCGATTAATGACATGTTTTTTATAGACCAGATCTTTTTACTTCGCTACGTAATATTTCTCGTTCTAGGAAATTTTTCAACCAAATATTAATTGGCTGTGCTTGTTTTTAAAAAGTTATAAATCACAAGAGTTTAGACCTTGTAAATTTTATCCACCTTGAAACTGGAGTGAAACTGGGTTGCGAGAAACCAAGCTTCGTTTTCGAGACAAATTAGAAAGAAATCTGCGTTTTCAAATTTCTCCAAGGTAGTGTGGATGGTCTTTACTGTCTACGGCCGCAGCTTTTATTCTTTGAACGCGCGAGAATCTTAATATCGAGGTCGAGTTATATAGCTTTAAATTTCAGATGTTTTCAAATGTCTTAAGTAGTAAGTGTTCGTTCTTAATCGTACGATTAAAGCGAGTAAGCCTTATTCGACTACATTGGTACTAACTGTTATTTTGCGACTTTTTCTTAGACAGGACTACTGGCGTAATCAAAACCCTCCGAGCTGCTATAGTCTTTCTCGTGGACACTTCGTCATTCGTCGGAACCTTAGGATTCAGGAGCCAAAAAGAGTTTATAAAATCCATGGCGAGCTCATTCAACCTCGGCGAGGGAAATTCTCAAGCGGCCATAATAACATATGGTTTCACCTCCTCACAACCACGCCCCTCCGACATCTACGACAATTTTCCTGCATTTGAACGGGCCGTTGCTGACGCCATATACATTGGGGGTCCTCGAAGGCTGCGTTTTGCCGTTGACGGCGCAGAAACGTTGTTAAGAACAGTAAGACCCGAGGTTCTGAAGATCGTTGTTTTGCTGACGAGCGGAAAGCAGTCTGAACCCCAAGATGTGCCATTCCTGAAGGAATCCTTAAAGACACTTCGTGCTCTGTGTATCAAGGTGTTTGCCGTAGCCATCGGGAATGATCACGACAAGGAGGTTGATCGTTCTGGGGACATTTTTACAGTTGCTACATTTGGAAGTCTGGCACAGCAGGCTCAGCCAATATCCAAAGCAATTACAGAACGATCAGGTCAGCTTTAACAACAGGCCTGTAGTTATTTCCAAAACTTTGGCCAATGCATCTGCTTAGTCATTGTGTGTGTTTCTTACTTAGGAAAGTTCCTGTCACCCAAGGAAAATATTTCAATGTTCACCCAATTCAAAAATATTGAATGAGATTTTTTTTTACCTTGGTCATTTGCATTAGGGCTACAAATGGTATTTCGAGTTGTTTTGTCTGTTTTTATAACCTCTCTACGATTTTCTTTTACAGCTGTAAATGTTCCACAAAAAGCGAATAACACAAAGCTAACTCATTTTGCTCTTCTGTTGACCTCATTAGATCCGACAGGACCATGTGGTTTCCAAGGCGATGTCATGTTTATTATGGACTCTTCCGCTGAAGTTTCTCGTGGAGACTACGCAAAAGAAAAAGATTTTGTTGAGTCCTTAGCGAGTTTCTTGAGGCTATCCCCAGGCGGCACGCGGGCTGCCCTCCTGACCTATGGTTACACAGCAATGCTCGTCGCTAACTATGACAGCTATGACAGACTTACACCTTTCAAGAATGCTGTACAGAGAGCACCGTACATTAGCGGTACGCTAATTATTTGTACTTCAAATACATATAGGGTACAAAACAGTTGCTTTTCCACGCTTTTTGTGATTCGTAGAAAATGATGATTCGTTTAAAGAACTCACGCTCTTACTGTATTGTTATTCTAGTGGATAGCGAAATAACCACGTCCGAATTCCAGAATACTTAAAAACGCGTTGAAACTGGATCCCTAGTTGGTTTATAAGAAGCTCAGGGTTTTTGTTAAGGGGGGGGGGGGTGGAGGCGTATGTTAAAATTTTCTCAGTGTGGTTGTGACACTACAGTGACACCCCGCTATAACGAATAGATTTTGACGGTTCCAACGCATAATTTACCCCGCTGTAACATATATTTTGTCCTGTCGCTCGCAGTCAGTAAAAACGACATGATGGTATCAATGGTTGACAAGCCAAACATGACTCCTATTGGTCAAGATAAGGAAACTTTGACCTTCAAAGCTTTGCTTTAAATGTAGCTTTTCACGCGCAAGTCTGTGTATATCCCATTTTTCAGCTTGGTTCAGCTTGGTTACCCCGCTATAACAATTCGAGACAATTCGTTATAACGGGGTCTTCGCTATAACGAAGACTCCGCTATAACGAACATTTTGTTCGGTACCGTGACACTTCATTATAGCGGGGTGCCACTGTACGTAACGTTTTACCCAACTGTAGTTTACAAGTTTCTTACTACGCTCGTTGTAGGCTCAAGACGTATTGACAAGGTCCTTAACTACGCTTCGCAGTTGATTGCAAATACCAGGGAGCTGTTCCCAAAAATTGTGGTACTGCTCACAGCAGGTCGAAGGGGCTCTGGACAGCCCTTGGAAGTAGTTGTGAAACCGCTGCTAAAACGTGGGGCTAAGATGTACGTTGTAGCCATAGGCGACAGACCGGATGTAAATGAGCTTTTACCGATCGTAAGAGACGAGAGGTTTGTAATTAAAATCCCCTCGTTCAATGATCTTTCTGGAAGGGCATTGCAAGTTGCTCAAACACTTGGCAACCAATCAGGTGAGAGAGGTTTTTTACGTAAGTTTAATCTTAAATTTTCATATACACTAACTATGTCAATGAACACTTCTCCATGTCAACATGGCAGTTTACGGTCTTATGTATGCAGATGCAACGAGAGGATGTGGAACGTTATCAAAGCAAGTGTACAGATATGCATTCGAACCTACAGGCCTATTAGGCCGACACCTGTCCTTGATACTGAGACAGGAACTGTGTGAGAAAAATGTCTTGCCCACGAACTTGTTGTTATCGTTGTGGCTTCTCTTGCTTGACTAAGGTCTTTCGTGATCTGTTTTTCCTAGATCCAGAATTACCAGATGAATTCCCAGAAGCTGATGTCCTCTTCCTGGTAGATTCGTCGTCGGACATTTCAGCCAACAACTACGAAAAGGAGAAAGACCTTGTGAAGGCGCTGATCCAGACTTTTAATTCTCTTCCAAATAAATCTCGCACGGCACTCATAACATATGGCAATAGACCACAAGTGATATATGGGTTCGAAAACGATCTGAGTAGTGATGCATTGCAGAAAAAGATTGACTCGGCGCTACAAATGGGAGGAGGAAGACGAATTGACCGCGCCCTTGAAGAAGGAGCGCAGCTCCTGAAGACCTCTGGACAGTCCGTTCCTAAAGTCGTATTCCTCATCACAGCTGGTCGACAGATCGAGGTAAGAAACTGCTAAAATAAACAGCTCGGCAAAGCTCGGTATTTAACGAAGTGGGGAATCCACAGGTGCTCAACAGGGAAAAGGGTGCCATTGGCAAAGAATTACGATTCTTTATACCGAGAGAACAACCTTTTTTAATTAAATGATAATTAGATTTTTCATACACATAGAGTAGTGTTGTTCGCGTCTTTTATTTATTCTTTTGACGGATTCACTCATTTGGTTTTTGGCCTATGAAACCAAATGAAAAAGCTGCTTGTAGTTTATAGCATTGTTTATAATGTTTTGATTGTAAATTTTTCCATTCTACCTTAACCTTTTTTCTTAGACCTTCAAAAAGACACACGCGACCGTGGGGGACATTTGCTTGCGCACGGCTTTCTTGAGGCTATTACGCAAAACTCGCGAGAGTTTTGAAAAAGGTCAATAGATAAAGTGGTGATAGTACTGGCGGATAAAAAAGTGCTATCGAACGAGGAAGGAAATGTGTTTTGCCGTTCAAATGACTGTTTCTTCGTTGTATGTTTTCCCGTTAACCGCCTACGTGTAAACCCTTTGATGTCACAACACAAAGAACTCGTGTCCAGTTTTCCAAATATGTGTCCATTTTAGTTATGGCAAATTTGGGATTTTTGGGATCCTAGGTTCCTTTTACAATTTTTCTACCGAATTTTGCCACTATTTATTGACATTTCGGCACTCGAACATCTTTATTTCTCTCTCAAAAAAATTTCATTTTCTAGGTACTTTGAAGGTTATAAAATTTAATTGATTTACACCACAGGAAGCCGGCGTACAGCCACTGTACTTAATCGGCAGGACACTTCGAAGTATCGGAGCAGATACATTTGTGCTGGGAATAGGGGAAAATGTTTCTAGTCAGGAGCTGAGAGAAGTTGTTCAAAATAGACAAAATGTCTTCTTGGTGCAGGCATTTAAGAGTCTAACATCAATCGAGCCTCGACTGACTCACGAAATCATCCAAAGGACCTTTGGTAAGTTTCTCAAAACCAGAAACATTGATTCCTCTAACTGATTGGCAAATCAGAAATGTTTAAAAATAGTAGTTATGAAAATTAGTTATATCATCAACAACAACACACTATCCCCAGTTAATTCCTGTATAATTCTCTCCATTTTCGTGGCCTATACGACTTAATGACGTCACTCACTATCAAGCCCAATATCAAAAAACAGGTTCAAAATAGATGAAATTCCAATAAAAATAAAAGTGCGGATGGACTATCTACTTTTTCTGCTGTTCTAATTATTTCGTCCGTCCAATATATCGCCTTCGACAACATTACTGGAGTATTGTCTACTCTTATATTAGAATATCTACTTTTAATTCATGTTTACTAAATGTACTGTTTGAGACTACTGTAATGTTCCTTTAATTCCATGGATTTTTTTTTATCCCTTGATATTCTCCTTTTAGATGGTCTAACTGAAACGGATATTGTATTCGTCATGGATTCGTCGGAGGAGGTCACTCAGAGTAACTACAGAGATCAAAAGGAGGCCATCAAGTCTATGGCGCATTCCATGAAAGTTCCTTCGGGACGATCCAGAGCGTCTGTAATAACATACGGCAACATTCCAGCCCTTGTGGTCAAGTTCGACGGATATCAATCTTTTAATTCTCTTGAAAATGCCATCGATCGTGCACCTCGGATTGGAGGGCGCCGGCGAATAGACCTAGCCTTGGAAAATGCTGGAAGAGTGTTGTCAGAGGGCAGATCTTCTGTACGCCGAAATGTCATCTTGTTTATGTCTGGAAGAGGCGACCCCTCTTCAAGAAATTTGTACCATGCAGCAAAACGCATATTCGATGAAAAAGCTGTCTTGTACATCGTTGCAATTGGCAAAAATCCTTATTTTGAAGAAGTTACTGCAGTTGTAACGAAGCCACGAGATGTTTTCAACGTGTCGTCATTTAGAAATTTGGGGAGAGACGCTGAAAAAGTAGCGACAAGTGTTAAGCAAAGACCATGTAAGTAAACCGTCTGTGGTAAAAAATAAAACAGTTCTGCTTCATAAGCAAAGTGAAAGGAAATTGCAATTTGTGTCACAACACGAGTAGTTGGGACTCTTTTTTTCTCGTTCTTTTTGAAGTTGCATTATTTTACAAGGTGTCACTCGGCAGTGAGATCAACTGAAGATGCGGTGTGCTATAATGGATGCATGAATGCTAATTAAAAGCCGCTTATTGCGACCGTTGCTATAGTTGTAGCCTGAGGTTAGACGCACTTCTTGAACTGCTCTCATAATAAAGATCTCAGTGAAATTTCTTTTTTCCCTACATGAAAGTCTAGGTTAATGAATTAGTCTGCCTTTACTGAGTGACTTTCTCAGCCACCTTTTGGCCTTAACTCAAACTCCAAGCCTAACGAGCAAGAGACAACCCCGAGAATTCAAGGACCCGCGTGAAAATAAGGGTGAACCAATTTTTGTTATATAGGTTGCAGACTTTCCAACGTTCAAATTACCTATAACGTCCCAGCATAAGAGTTAAGGATAAATGGGTGAACAAGTTGAAAAAGTACTGTACACTGACATTGAGTAAAGGATGAAGCGATTTAACGTGCTTCTGCCATCCACATCTGCTATTTCACTTACCCAAGCCACGAAACATTTTGAACTGGTGTATGGAATTAATAATAACCTTTTTTTTCTTTTGTCAGCTCCTAAAACGTACGGCAACTTCGCGGCAGACATAATATTCTTGATGGACTCCTCGTTTGATGTTGATCAAAATACATTCGATCGAGAGAAGAGATTCGTAAAATCCATGGTGCGGTCCCTAACCTTATCACCTGAGAAGTCTCGGGTAGCAGTTATTGGCTTTGGTAATATTCCTGTCGAAGTGGTTCGATTCTCTTCATCCCAAGACGTAGCGGCAATCACAAAAGCAGTAGACAATGCAGGAAAGATTATTGGCCGGCGTAACGTTGCCAAGGTTTTAGAATTTACTGCCTCCGTTCTCAATCAAGCACGCCCATCTGTTCCGAGGGTGGTCATCTTGCTGACCGCTGGTAGTGAACAGTATCTCACGGCACCCTCCCAAGCACTTAGAGATCTTAGGACCAGTAGGTATGTCATCGCTATTGGACCGAATGCCGATGAGGAAGAGTTAACTCCCATAATCGACGAACCACGTGACATGTTTACAATTGCAACGCCGAGGGAGCTAACCTGGAGCACTGAATATTTGGTCAGTGAAATTGTAGAGAGGACAGGTAAGTTGGATTAAAAACAAGAGACCATGTGGGTTTTTTGCTGAATGAGTTCAATACCATTTTGAAAGGGCTTTCCCGAGGTATTCAAAATTTCAGCTAACTTAAAATGACATGACATGACATGGTCCTCGGAAATAGTTACATTTACAGAATACTGTACAAAACGTCGATATCCGTGGGACAAGAGGTCAAAGCGAATGTCACCGTGAACGAGCGATTGCCTGTTTTCGTCCATTGTGTGACTGAACCACGTATCAAATCTTAGGATTAATTTACATAGCTGTGCAAACATTAGCGTCCTGCTCGAGTTACCAGAACGAGGGAGGCTATTTTGCAAGCCTGCGAGCACGATACACTCTACCAGAGCAGTTCTCTTATACTGGGACACAAAAATAGCCAAACCATTTTGAGTCTTTTTTATAGTGTGGCTTTTTGTTATGTCTGGACCACAGGATTATCATTTATTTTCACCTTTTCTTTTATAGGGGACAACTCGCCAATATTCAACGTTACAGCAGATGTAGTGTTTGTAGTGGATTCCTCCATTGAAGTGTCACCACAGGGCTATACCAGCGAGAAACGGTTTGTTAAGTCAGTTGCCCGAGCCTTAAACCTAGCTCCCAAGAAATCCCGAGTTGCTGTTATTATTTACAGTGACTATGCCAGCACACCTATTAAGTTTGCTGATTACCAAAGCACAGATCGGTTTAACGACGCTGTAAACAAGCTCATTCACATACGCAGAACGAGACGGATGGACCGGGCTTTATTTGAAACCGTGGAGGCTTTGAAACAAGCGAGGCCACTTGTCCCAAAACTTGTATTCTTCTTAACTTCCGGGAGACAAGATACCGGAGCGCCGTCGCTGGATGTAGCTGCCAGAGCTGTAACTGAAACCGGTGCCATTGTGTACTTAGTTGCCATTGGGCAAAGACCAAATCTTAGGGAACTTCGCGTGGTAGTGGAGAAACCTGACAACATTATCTCAGTCACAGCGTTTGGTGATCTACAACAACAAAGTAGAGATATTAGCAAGGATATTGCCGACAATCTAGGTGAGTGTCAGTAAAGCCATAAAGTTAAAAGCGGATTGGTATGTTCTGTGTCTAGGCATATTCAACTGAAGCTTATTTCAGTCTGTGGCAATAAGCAGACTTTTAATTTGATTAACTTTTTTCTCCATTTTTTAATGCAATATTGCCGATAGCATACGAAATCATCTCAATCGACAGCTTACATCAGTTGGATGTAACATTTGATACTTTTGCCGATTTTTTTTCCACGCTGTGTTCAAATAATTACCAGAGCTAGAAAGTGAAATTCAAAATAAACGCCCCTGGCGAACGCGATCATGAACAGAAGCGAGTCTGCTTTGAACCCGGCATTACCCTATCGATCCACATAAATAACATAGTAAACTAATTGTATTATCGTACTTTACAGTCTGCTGGACAATACATTCTCCAGGACCTTTTTTTACGTGTACATTATGCACCCTAGACGACTTCAGTGACATCATTTTTATCATTTTCCTTTATTTCAGGAACACTGATTTACTGATGACATAAAATACTTCACGAAAACGATGAAAAATACCTCTTTAAAATACCTCGGGTCCCCAATGAACGTTGGACCTACAGGGGCTGGTTTAAAATAAAAACACACAAAGCTAATTTGAGAAAATACGGCACTGAATTTTAGCCCATGCTATACAGGCTGCACTCAGGGAAAGGATGAAAAGATTTTCTTCTGTCTTGTAGTATAATGTCAATGTCCTACAATTGCCTTGACTTTCCTTTGCATAATCTACACTTTTAAACATAATAAAAGTACAGTCATCTTCGAATATTTTTGTGCTATATATACTGCAAACATTATTAAATTAATCTCTGTTATCTCAAGGGTCTGACGTCACAGCCGATATAGTATTCCTGATAGACTCCTCCAGTAGTGTCAGCCAAGCAGATCACAGAAAAGAAAAGGATTTCGTGGCCGCTTTGGCGAAAAGCCTCAACTTCGGTTCTGGTAAGACGCGTGTAGGAGTAATACTTTACAGTGATTACGCCAGGCAAGCAATCAGGTTTGACGTGGTGAAGAACCCAGAATCTCTTCAATCTGTACTTGATGGTCTTCAACAGTTAAGAGGTGGAAGGCGAGTCGATAGAGCCCTAACAAGCGCAACTCAGATGTTTAGGGGCAGCAGGCGCGATGTTCGTCACATACTTGTTCTGTTGACGTCTGGAGAGCATACATCCGAGTCGATAAACCCCTTTGAAAGTGCTGTGCAACAGCTTAAAACATTGAGCGTGGAAAGGTTCGTTGTCGCCATAGGACCAGAGTCAAGTGGGAAATATTTGAAACCAGTTGTAGAAAGGGACGAAGATGTCCTCTATGTACCTACCTTCGACAGTTTGAGGTCGCAGATATTACGAATTTCGGAGTATATTTCAAAAGGTAAGAATTTTCTTTGGTAAAGCTAAGCGATAGAATCCACTTTCAAAATTTAGCTTTATGGGCTTATGACTCAAAAACGAGTCAAATGATCACCATTTTTGGTACAGAATTGCACGTAACTTTTTGCTTCAGTAAAACGAATGCGGGGGAGGTTCATCAGAGCCTCTTCGTTTTTCGAGGATTTGCTTTTTTGCTGGTACAAAAGCTTAAGGTTCCAGGTGCCGTCCTTTAATGGCCTTGAATAAGAAACAAAATGGTAGGGAAAATAGCTACTTTGTAATTCGAAAATGTGTTTGCGGAATCACCTAGTTAACGTTTTACTGTGGAGACTAATTAACTACTAGATTAAGAGATGGCGATTACTTTCACCTCCTAGAAATCGAGAGCGAACAGTGTGATTGTTTTAGTAGAATTCTAACAGAGATTCCATCATATAACGATTTCCAGCTATTTGTCAACAGAATAGGTTGAGTTACAGTAAATTTTCATTGAAACTTGCTGCTGTGTAAGTGCACTGAAATCAATTCATTCAACTAGTCGTGTTGGTAGTGTTGGCGGACAAAACTCGTTAATTTTAATTTTCTCGGAAGTTGAATTACTCAGTAATGTTTTAAATCCTTCTCTACAACTTCGGGAAACGAGAAAATGCGACCATTTCTTACTGAACGACTCCCGGCCAATGGATCTAAAATGGCTGAAAGGGTACGGTGGCCCAGCCAATCAGATTTAAGTACTTGCAATAGTATATATTAGTAGAATTTTAACCAACAGGGTCGGGTAGTTCGAAAACCGGTTGTTGATAATTTAGGATAAAAATTTAACCGAAATACAGCTGGAACCCGATAATTTGAATTCGGTTATTTCGAATTCTTCGTTATTTTGAACTCAAAACGGTTTCTCTTGGATCCCAACGGCTCTCGCTATTTTGAATTATTTTTCGTTTCCCCCGACGGTTCGAAATAGCGAGGTCTAAACATGGGTTAGCTTAGTCGGGATTTGAACAACACGGCCCAGTAGTTCAGCGTGCCATTCAGGGAAGCATCGATAGTCCTTGGCGCTACGTACTGAATGCTCGCTTTCGTAATACGACAGTAGAAGAAAGTCTATACTTCATACCGACTTATTTTGTCAAAGGAATAAAGGCTAGTTGTCTACTTTGCAAAGCTAACCAACATTTGTTTTTTTTTTCTTTCTTCCTTGAAGCGGAGATGGACGCACCAGAATCGTTTCCAGCTGATGTGGTATTCCTCATCGATTCGTCATCCGACGTTATTCTGGACAACTTTGAAAGGGAAAAGGACTTCGTTAAATCTGTTGCTCAATTCATGAAAGCTGATCAAAACGAAACTAGAGTAGCGGTTGTCACGTATGGTTACATAGCCAAGGAGCAAGTAAGTTTTATTAGTCCACAAGATGAACTTCTTAGTGGTTTGGATGGAGCACAGTACGTTGGAGGAAGGAGGAGAATCGATCTTGCCGCTACCAAGGCTGCCGAAATCTTGGAAGGCAGCAGATATTTGGTTCCAAAAGTAGCTGTTTTCTTGACGGCAGGAGTAAATGGAGTGGGTGAAGCAGACTTGCTTAGAAATGCGTCCGAGGCGCTCCGTTACGTAGGGGCTAATACGTATGTCGTTGCAATCGGTGGAGACGTTGACTTAAAGGAACTTGAGATGATCGTGACAAAACAAGGCGAGATTTTTAAAGTCCCTGAATTCACTGCACTAGCAGAGACATTTGAATCAACAGCCAAAGCCATCATAAGGAGAACAGGTTAATTTTGTTTCGTTTTGTTATCGTTAACTCAGTGGGACCATTGGTGTACTATAGGGTTTAAATAGTGCTAATTAGCATGTGACGTCAGCTTTTTGGTTCAGGAAGTCACGATTTCAACGTATTGAGACTTTCTAGAGCCCAACTTATGAATTTTCTCGGTAGTTTATTTTTAACGACTAAACCATCCCAGTTGATTAGCACTGTTTTTAATGCAGGAGTTAACGTCAAGGCTTACTCATTTCTGTGTTTCTTACAGAGCGGAAACCTGAGAAAGTATACGACGTAGATGCAGATATTGTCTTTTTGGTGGACTCTTCGGGGAGCGTTGGAAGAGAAAGTTTTGGAAAGCTAAAGGAGTTTGTGAACAACGTTGCCCGCTCTCTAAATCTAGCTCCTGGAAGGTCCAGGGTTGCCGTTATCCTCTACAGCAATTACGCACGTTTGGCAATAGGATTTAGTGGCCACTCCAATATGCGAACATTTAAAGACGATGTGGGCAAACTCTCCCTTGTTGGTGGCTCGAGAAGAATTGACCGCGCCTTGGACGCTGCCGTGACTCTGTTGGAGAACGTTCCTTCAACTCGTCCGAAAGTCGTTATCGTGCTAATAGCTGGAAAGCAAGATTCTGGTTTTGGTAATGCTTTAGCTAGTGCCGGGTCTCCATTACACACCATGCGAGCACAAACATATGTTGTCGCTATTGGTCCCGAGCCTGATGTGCAAGAATTACGGCCTGTTCATCGCTTCGACTCTAATCTCTTTGTTGTGTCCTCCTTTGCTTCCCTGGAGCCTCGCACCAGGCCAGTTACCAAATATATAGCAGAGAGAATAGGTGAGAATATATCAGTAATACTGTATATTTTGACTTCTTTGCTTTATTAAACCAATTTGACACAAGCTACCGTCTAAAAGGGCTAACGTAGCTGTGAAGCTCTCTCATAAAATGTGCCAGCTTCATCGCAATTTTTTGTTCAGGGTAAAGGGCTCAAGTCGGTAGAGCTTACACGCGTTTCTGTAAGGCAAAGTAACCAAGATCAATGCCTCTTGCCATAGATTACATGTTTCTTTAATGAAGGCTACCGTCGTGGTAAAGTGTCCTGCAATGGAATGTCGTTCATCTCCTCCAACCCATATTGTTCGTTTGGATGGATACGGGAGATTGAATACAAATTGTAGCTTGGTCGATATTGTATTGCTTTATCACACTATATACCATAACAAAGTTTAGAAAAAAGGAGTTCGCTGTGTTTCATAAAAAATAGAAAGGTTTGTGTGGCGAGACTCTATATCACTTAATTGCATCTATTTGGCCAAAATAATCTTTATATCTACCTCGGAAGTCGATGGTTGCTCCAGCCTGAGTAAACTGTTTCAAACATTGTTTATTTGTTTTGCAGAAACACCAGAGCCACCACGCGACTTTAAAGCTGACATCATTTTTCTGATCGATTCATCTTTTGGAGTGTCCGCTGACAACTTTAACAAAGAAAAGGAGTTCATCAAGTACCTGTCAGCTGCACTCAATCTCGCTCCAAAAGGATCTCGGGTAGGAATTGTCACTTATGCTTCCTATTCCAGACTCATAAGACTGGGAATATTGCAGACACCTGAGTCTCTGGGGAATATCTTGGATGGACTTACGCGCATTTCAGGATTGCGAAGAATGGACCGAGCATTGGAAAAGGCAGCCGTGGCTTTTGATAACAACCGCCCTATGGAGAGCAAAATTGTGGTACTCTTAACGGCTGGTCGACAATCCAGGGGAGGCAAACCATTGGCACAGGCTGTTCGGCCTCTTAGAACAATTGGTGCCAAGACTTTCGTAGTAGCCATTGGCTCTCAAATCAATGAACCTGAGCTGATGCCAATAGTCAAAAGGAAAGAGGATATTATTCTGGTGCCCAGATTCGACCAGCTCACCTCTAGAGTAAATTCTGTTGCTGATTACATTATCAATGGTATGTTCACAGTTGTTATACTATGTTTGACCTTATGCACCAACATCCTTTTACAACAACAACTTTTTATGTACACTTAAAACAACTTCGCCCAGTACTGATAACCTATTTATCAACCAAACATTACGAGGAGTACATGATGTCTTTCTATGTTTAGTCATTTTGTCAGATAATGTTCTGCAGCATCAGGTAGCAAGCATTATCTTTGCGAGACCAATCCAGGGGTGGGGTGTGTCATCGACAAAGTTTTGCTTTCGCGCTATTTTCAATCATTCACCATCAGATTATGCTCTATTCTTGACCGACCTGCGGACTATTTTCTTATGGCCTGTTATCACACTTACAGTTAGTTAGATGTTTATTTTGTATCTACTGGTTTAAAAATATCACTTCAGTAAAAAAAGAATCTTTCACACATTCACTAGTGGTCTAGTCCAACAGAAAACGTGTGCGCAAAGCTATTGCTCTCGTTCTGGAGACTTTTTATGTTATTGCATGGCTCAACATATAGCATACAGCTTTGCCTTGCTTTGCTTTTTTATTCTTTATGCAGTTTTCCAATCTATAATACCACCGACATTCAAATCTGATATCCTCTTCATCGTGGATTCTTCCACCCGGGTGACCGAAGATGACTTAAGGGCGCAAAAAGACTTTGTGAAGTCGATGATGGCATCGCTTAATGTCAAACGAGGGCAATCTAGAGCCGCGCTGATCACCTACGGACAGAATTCAGAGAAAGTACTCCGTTTTGATAGCTATCTCTCCGTGAATTACATCGAAAGTGCAGTGGATACAGCAACAAGTGTAAGCGGAACAGCCCGAATAGACAAAGCGCTTGTTGATGCCAGTGATGTTCTAAGGGACGCTAATCCGTCGATTCCTTGGATTATCGTTTTGCTTGCTGCAGCTGGAAAAGGAGAATATCCTCACAAAGAATCGATCAAAGCTGCCGCTGAGAGGATTCACGACCTGGGGGCAAGAGTGTACGTCTTTGCAGTTGGAAGGGAGCCAAATGTTGAAATATTAGAGCATATCGCTGATCATCCACAGGATGTTTTCAAAATCCCAACTTTTAAAGATCTGAGGCAGAACAGTGACTCCATAACAGAAACAATTTACACCAGAGTCGGTGAGTTATATGCTTTAGAAGAAATTTTCCATAGGATACCGCAATGAATTGATTTAGTGTCTCTGTTCTAACAAGCGTCCCTCTGTGAAAGTGTCATAGAGCACACTGATAAATTAGAGAAATCATTCTGCTTTGGTATTTGAACGGCACGCTTAACATGTTGGTTTGGAATTGTGAATCAAATGGTTTTTAATATTATAACTACGACAGGTCATCTCGTTGCAGTTCTTCAGTTGTGTCTGTGGCTGTTTATTAAATTGTCGTTTCACATTCAGATGCATATTTTAAAAAGGAAAATTTCCATTTCAACTGAGACCCACTTGCACTGCTCCTTTATACTATACTAGGAAAGTTATTTTTTTTCGAATTGGCAGACTGCAGCGTTATAAATATGTCTGCGGTTACCGAGCAACGAGCAAGAATCGTGTCAAATAGCTGAATCAAAGCACAGTACTAACATCTTGCCATTTTTTAACAATAGCTGCAGAGATTCTCGCGCGCTCATTGGCCCATTTGTATTGTCAATGCTGAGCGAACAGACTCGGGAATTTATAATTTCTTTTTTTTTGTTATATTGTAAAAAAACAAAAACAATATAACTCTAGCCTGTTATTAGCAAGGAATTTCGTGATACCATTGTCAAAGTAGTCTGCTGATCCACAGCTACTTTTTTAATGTATGACGACATTTATGATCAATAACAGGACAGTTACATGAAAAAGATACGTCATTTCTCTTTGTTCTGGTTGTTAATGATCTTGGTGTTCTTGATGTTGTTTATGTTGTCGACCTGTCGTTCTTGCTGGTAATGTTAATGTGCTTGTGGGTTATTATTTTTGTGTTTGTTTTGTTTCTATGTACAGAAAAAGCTGTCATAAACAAACTGTACTGCATGCCATGCAAAGGGTAGGATAACGTTATTTTTTGCTGTTGCAGTTCTGCCCAAACCAGCACAACCAATGGAATTTGTAGCTGACATTGTGTTCATTGTGGACTCTTCTTCTGAAGTAAGTCGAGAGAACTACAACAAAGAGAGAGCTTTCATCAAGTCTTTGGCCAAAACCCTTAACCTATCTCCAGGGAAAACTCGAGCATCTGTGGTCGTCTACAGTGGTGTGGCGAGTCTCGAGATAAGATTTAGCGCTTACTATAATTCAATGATATTTGATAAAGCAGTGGATGACTTGCCATATCTTGGGTCCGTGCGCAGAATGGACTTAGGATTACGAGAGGGCGCTGTGGCAATGAAGGACGCGCGACCAAATATTCGACGAGTTGTTGTTCTGTTGACAACAGGGCGTCAGAGCCAATCAAGTAATTTATTGCCTCAAGCTGTAAAACCACTTCAGGAACTTAGCGCCAATATATATGTCGTTGCAATAGGTTCGCAACCGAATGACCAAGAACTACGGCTTGTTGTTAAGGAGCCTGGTGACGTGTTAAAGGTGTCGAGATTTGATGACCTTACGCCACAGACGAGGCCAATTGCGAGGCATATCGTGAACAAGACCGGTAAGAACTGGCACTAGTATTGAACAATTGCTAAATTTAACTACGCATTTTCCTTTCTTAAACTGCAAGTTTTTGTTATGCTTGGGTATTCGACAAACACATTCAAGATGGCTGTACAACTACAACTCTATTTTATTACTGAAAACGAGGCCATATATATGACCGTGCGAACATGTGCTCTTAATAGAGCCTGGGACGAATTTATTTCACAACAGTTTTACTTCAAAATGCAGTTGGTTCATTCCATTATTTCCATTTGCCGAGATCAGCAATGCGTTTTAGTCTCAGGGTATCATTAATACGCTCCATTCAAGAAGTGAAATAAATGTGTACAAAGGAGTTAGTCAATGTGAATGATTACTAAAACAACAATTAGAAGGTCAACTTTGAAAGCATAGAACTCGGAAGGGCAATTTTTTTTCGAAACCACAGAGTAAAGTTTTGTCTATGCTTTCAAGAAACAGAGTTTGGGGACAATGCCGGTAAATCGATCACATTATAGCATAGCATGAATACAAGCTGGAAGATTTAATTTTCATCGTTGTTTTCATCATGACCATTAATTATCATTATCTTCACTAAGTAACGTTTTCAATCTTCTTTGTTCAAGCGCTTTTTAAAATTCCTGTGATTACTTGGCGTTTAATACTTTTACATTTCATTTTCGTTCAGATTATCCATCTACAGATGGAGATCAAGTAAACGTCGTATTCCTTTTGGATACTTCCTCTGGCGTCAATCGTAGAGATGTTGGAAAAGAGAAAGAGTTCGTGAAGTCGTTGGTGCGGTCACTTGATGCCCCTCTTAAAGAATCAAAGATGGCGGCAATTCCGTACGGCGCTTTTCCTGTAACATCAGGAACACTAAATAGCTACCAGTCCTTGAATGAATTTGACAGAGATGTCGATGCGTTACAGGTTATAGGTGGCCAACGAAGAATGGATGAAGCTTTGAACGCTGCAACCAACATGCTTCGACGAGAGAAGTCACCATCCCGTAGTATTGTTTTTTTGTTGACTGCAGGTAGACAAGCCCAACTGTATCAAGACCTTCTTGGGAGGGATTCCAGCAAAGAACTGAGGAACTTGGGTGCAGATATCTATGTGATAACCATTGGAAGTGAAGCAAGCTTTGACGGGTTAAGGCCCATTGTTGCAGAACCCGAAGATATTTATCAAGTTGGTTCGTTCGATTATCTTCAGAGGGAAGCTCAGCCCATCGCGAGGGATATCGGTAGTAAGTGAAAGACATTTTTTATTGTTGTTTGAGATTCCTTTCAACTAAGCATGGGTGTATTACAGTAAATGCTAGGTTGTTACTTCATTTTACCGACGCCAGGTAGTTGGTCAGTAACTGGTCTCGTGGCTTGTTCAGTGTCAAGATTCCTGTGATCATTGCAACAAGAAACTGTCACATTTCGTGAATACATACCGAATTTTAATTCAGTATTCTCCACGAGATGCCAAGTTGAACCAATTCCTGTGGTATAATTGGCTACCAGAGCGGGCACTTTGGGGCTATTTTACCCTCTTGGTGATGCTCTTTATGCCATATAACAAATCCTTCATTCACTAACCCTATTCAGTCAAGATGGTAAGATATTGGCTTCGTTTTTCCTTTTTCTTTCTTCGTTTATGTATCTCAGTCATTAAAAAGGACCTGGCCAATAACTAGCCATGTTGACCTCATGCTTGGTCAGTAACTGATGTATTTTCGTCATTAGGTGGTTCAAATAGACCGTTGGACGTAACAGCTGATATTGTCTTCCTGGTAGATTCCTCGGCCTCAGTCGGAAACCCAAATTATAAAAAAGAGAAGGAGTTCGTTAAATCGTTGGCACGACTGGTTAATGTCACTTCTGAAAAATCGAGAGTCGCTGTTATCGCGTACAGCAGATCAACCATTCCTGTTGTACGATTTGATGGTTACCAGTCATTAGATGATTTGGACAAGAAGGTAGACGACATGCCTTTGCTTGGTGAATCGTACAGGCGCATGGATGCTGCCTTGCAGTCCGCTGCTCAAATATTAAACTCTGCTAGACAACATACTCCAAGGATCGCAGTTCTATTGACGGCTGGAAGGCAAATACCTGGCGGGGTTTCACTCGACACTGCGACCCAACCGCTACGAAGCTTAAATGTCACCGTTATTGTGGTAGCTGTGGGGCAACAATACGTCAAACAAGAGCTAGATCCAGTTGTTTCTGAGCAGAAAGATTTATTCGAAATTGAGTCTTTCAATGTGCTCTTGTCACATGCTAGGACGATTGGAAAAGCAATAGAAGAAAAGTCAGGTAATTTACCAAGTATATTAGATTATAGGAGTCGCCAGGCAACGGGCTTTCAAAAACCCTCGTTATTTTGACGCCATCATTTGGCGTCCGTAATTGGGAAAGTCCACGATATCGGGATCTGATGAAAGTGACTCACGTTTTGGTTGTGATTAGAGTCACAAATAACGTATACTGTCATACTCTTTTAAGATTCTCAGTTCCTTTACTTTTTAGTCCAAACGACGTTTTCCCGTTTTTTTTCCCGAGATTTAGCGCCAAGGTTTGCATGTTAACGGCAAACAGCAAAATGCAGTTTCAGATCAGACGTTTGGCGTCTGACGTTTGTGACTACTACCGGTTTATCTATGAAAACGTGAAAGAATAATTTCACTTGAAAAGGCCGCCATATTGAATTTCCTTATTGTATTTCAGATGCCGATGAAAGGTCCTATTTTCACTTATTAGCTAAAAATTACAGCTTTAATCATGTACTAAAATAACTGGCTTACTCTTTATCTTACTAAGCACCTGGTATAAATCACTTACGTGAAAACCTAGTTCTTAGCGCGAGAACTCCAAACGTGACGGCCGCGCTTAGTCACGTGACTTCAAGCGGTTTGTTGTTTGACGATTCCGCTCAAAACCTTGGTGCTAAATGTTGCTATAATTGATTAATTTACTTTTTGAGAAGGCTGTAAGAAAAAGGAAATTGACCGATATGCGACTTAAAACCTTCAGGATAAGCGCTTGTAAACAGCTTCAAACTTCAACCGCAGTTCAGTCTGCGTTTGTTTTGCGGAAGGGGAAAGTTTAATACTGCGTAATGTTTAGTGAATATTAGGAAATCTTACGAATTCACAGTGGTCGAGCTCGTAATCCACTTCATAATTACTCTTTTGTTTACTTGCAAATTACCCCTTGATGCCTCGTTTAAAGGAAAATATTATTTTGAATTTCGAGTTTCAGAACGAGACAACAAGGACTAATTTGCAAGTAATAAAAAAAAACTAAAAGGACAGCCATTTTGGAATAAGGTGTACAGGATAACAGAATTGTCTTCAACTGGCTGAAACGGTTTATATGGTACCTCCATGAGGGGCGGGCAGATGGTCACGCAGTTTTATATGATTAACAACAAGATTATAAGCTCGAGACTTCTTCAGCACATGGAAATTGTTTTCGTTCAAACATTGAAATATAAATCTCTGTTTGACTGTCTTAATCCCCTTCACAGACACTTTGCAAACCCAATGAAACGGTTGAACGTATCCAATTGGAGAACTGCATTCGCGATATAACGCCAGATTTATGGCAAAATGTGATATAACTGTTGGAAAAAGGGGATTGCTTTCCAATTTTAGTGAATTTATTTATTTGTTTCTCTTTTAAAGCTCCGAAACCTGAGAATGTAATAGCCGATGTTGTTGTCTTGGTTGACTCCTCTGATTCTGTGACGTCACTCAACTTTCAATTGGAAAAGAAATTTGTGAAGGCCCTTGCCAGGTCTCTAAACGTTGCGCCTGATAGGTCTAGAGCCTCTGTCATTTTTTACGGTTCTAAATATAACACGGTGCTGTCACTGGATGAGGCCACCAACCTGGACGGTTTGAAGCGTGCGGTAGACAGTGCTAGTTATGTCGATGGACCGCGTAGAATGGACCTGGCTTTGGAGGCAGCAGCATCCGTAATGAACCAGGCAACCAGGGATGTTCCGAAGATCGTGATCCTTTTGACGGCTGGAAAACAGGGCTCTTCTAACACCCCATTCCCATTTAGAAACGCGGTAAAAGTCCTAACTGATCTCGGAGCTCAGACTTACGTCGTTGCCATCAGCAGTAAGCCTGATAAGCAAGAACTCGTTGGTTTGGTGGATGATCAGGACGACATATTTGAAGTGCCTCAATTTGAAGGACTATTGCCTCAAACAACGCAGATCTCGAAGTCAATTGCTGAAAAATCAGGTTCTGAAGTGCTGTAGTATTACCACCAATTATTAAGGAGTTTACTACACGTACCTAAAACGTGTGTAGAAATTATATAACTTCAAAGATCCTTTGAGTTTACTTAAGCATTACGCGACCAGTTTCAATGGTCGCAGGTTACTGTTTGTTAGCTAGCATTGAAAATCAAATTTTCCGTTTGGTGCTTATTCAGAACTTAACCCCTCAGCTAATCACGTTCTATATATAAATAGGCTAAACTTGACCAATCACGTAACTAGTAAACGGATAAATTAAGCTGGTTCAATCATATAGTTATAAACTGATCACGTGAAAAAAATAACATTTTTCCATTATACAGTGCAACAACCACTAGACTTCGACGCTGACATTGTGTTTTTGATGGACGCCTCCAGTTTTGTAACTCAAGGCAACTTGATTGACGAGAAGGACTTTGTGAAATCGTTGGCCAAGTTCCTAAATGTTTCTCCGGGGACCTCAAGAGCTGCTCTGGTTGTCTACGGAACATCTTCTATCACAGAAATGCGGTTCAATGACTCCCGTTCTTTACGCGGTTTCAGTGAAGGTGTAGACCTGACACAGGCAGTTGGGGGTTTGCGGCGAATGGATATTGCTTTAAAAGAGGCCACTAATTTGCTGGCTGACAAAAGGCGGGGCGTGCCGCATGTGGTTGTTCTTATTACAACGGGAGAACAATCATCCAGTGTAGACGGCGTTCCTCTAGATGACGCGCTTGAGCCTTTGGAAAATGTAGGAGTTCAAACGTTTGTGGTTGCGATTGGACATAACCCAGATACTTCAACAAATATCCTGCGTGTACCCTCATTTAAGGCCCTCCCATCTCGCGCGTACGACATGGCAAGACAAATCAAGATCATCAGCGGTATAGATATATCTTGTGTCTGTAACGTGCATTAATGTCTTTACTTTGACTTTTTTTCCATGGAAGAAATTTTAAGTTCTTTTATTCCACTCACACCAATGTAATGTATATGTGATATGTTCAGGCAGTCAGAGAGATACCATTTGTGCACTCTTGAAATTCTTAGTTTGTCAGCAATCTTCAAATTCAAGTAATTCTCCATAGGTAGGCAAAAACTCAATTTTGATTACATTTTCGTATTCTCGTTTGCCGACTGATAGTCTCAAATCTCATAACGGACTGTAAGTTGCCTCAACACTACAACAGCACTTTTCTTCCTTGCACACATTTCATTTATCATATGAAATTCTTTCCACTTAACCCATTTCAGAGCCAAAACCAGCAAACATCACTGGCGACATTGTATTTCTTATGGATTCTTCAACTCCTGTTGGTCGAGACGGCTTTAATAAGGAAAAAGAGTTCGTGAAATCCTTGGCAAAGTATTTCAACGTCTCACCTGGAAACTCCAGAGCTGCTGTTGTCGCCTACAGCAACTTTGCTCGCACCATTCTGAAGTTCACTGATTACCAGTCAGAAACAGACTTCAATGACAAGCTTGATACGGAACCGTGGTATGGAGGCAGCCGACGTATAGACCGTGCCTTGGAAGCAGCATCCACATTGCTGAGTCAAGCACGACCAAACATTCCGAAAATCGTTGTCCTTGTCACAGCCGGACAACACACCACCAGTATAGGTGCTAAGCCATTAGAGGAAGCCGCCCGACCACTAAAAAATATGGGAGCGAAGAGCGTCGTTGTTACGGTGGGACGAGAAGCAGATTTCAAGAATTACCTTTCAGTTGTCAACAGTGTAAACGACTTGTTTGGTGTGAAACTATTTGATGACCTTTGGTACGAGGTTCAGCCGGTTGTTAACCACGTGGTTAAGCATTTTGGTGAGTTAAACGAACTTCTAAGTACCTTTCTAACTATACAGTCCTAAACAATTATGAAATAGTCCCCCGACGACGCCTAGGGAAGAACGTTTAAAAAACTACCCATTACATCCCACTTAAAGCTGTTGTTTTATTTTGTTATTTATTTTTACATTATGTATTTCTTTGTTCTTTATTATTTATTATTTATTTACGGGTTAGAGACTGTTGTGAGTGTTTTATTTTCAAATACACGCACGCGCTTTCTGTACAATGAATGAGAAATTTTGAATACTGCACGAAGCGAAGCTGAGTGCAGTATTGAAAATTTCGAGGCCATTGTACAGTAAGCAAGTGCGTTTATTTGAAAACAAAATACGAACTAACAGTCTCTAACCCTTTTAATATTCAATCAGAGTTCACTGCTGGCGATAGACTTGCAATGACT
>CM042752.1:8514116-8549656 GCA_022496165.2 Catalaphyllia jardinei
TAGTATCTAGTATCTAGTATTTAGTATTTAGTTTTATATATTTGTTGACTTATTTATTTATTATCTTTTGTCAAGGAATCGTTTGTGTATTGAATTTATTATCCTCAGTTACCGAAATGAAAAAGACTAGAAAAAACCTGAATACCTTAAGTGAAGCTCCATAAGAGCCACGTTCATTTTTGTTTTCAATAGGTTAGTGTATGTAAGGTTTGCTCTTGTTAAAATATGTAGCTTCTCGTATAGTTCCTTTCTTTTTCACGGACATTCCCATTAAATTACCAAAAAGGGCACTGTTATTAGTTTTAAAGCTCGATGCTATAATAATTTCTATTAATATCGTCCTGTTTTGCTTTTTAAGAATCGCCCATACCCATACACAACATTACTGCAGAAGTGGTATTTATATTGGACGCTTCAACACCGGTTGGAAGGGAAAACTTTGACAAAGAAAAAGAATTTGTTAAATTTTTGGCCAGGTCCCTAAACGTTTCCCCTGCAAAATCAGAAGCAGCGCTAATAACGTACAGCACGAACCCATCCACAGTCATACAGCTGGGCGATTATAGCAAAGTTCAAGATTTAGAACGCCTCTTAAATGACATCCAGTTTTATGGAGGTGACAGAAGAATGGATCGAGCATTAGTAGAGGCGGTCGGCTTGTTCAAGGAAGCAAGACCTGACATTGATAGAAAGGTCATCCTTCTAACGGCTGGGAGACAGACACCAGGTGACGACGAAGAACCATTAGATAAGGTGAAGAAAATGATCCTTGGTGTTGGGGCTCTGCCATTCATCGTTGCCATAGGGACGGACCATGATATCGCAACACTTGCAACAGCTGTTGAAGATCCGAAAGACATGTTTAAAGTACAATCATTCGACGCCTTACTGTCTCAAGTATCTTCAATAGCCTCAGTTGTAGCAAACAGAACAGGTATGTAACTGTATCTCATTAGTGTAGTATCGCTGAGTAGTTGTATGTCACGATGTATATTTATCTTTATTATATAGCTTCCTCCGTAAGTTGAACTGGATCATGCGTTATGATTGGCAAGATGGCGCTATCTTGACCACTTGGGATTACGCGCTGTGTCCCCCACGCGAAGATCATTTTTTGTCAGTCTGTATTAAATATATTAAACTTGATTGACCAAGCTTGTTTGGTTAATATATGGCTGGGTGTAAGTCTCGTTTCTTTTTTTTCGTGTAAATGGTCCTCGACTCCGCCTTGGAACTTGACCTCATCTTGACCTCACTTTTGGTCAATGGCTCATATTTATTTCGGCATAACTGGGACACTCGCTGCTAACAAACCTTTCCAAATTTAGAAGTTCTCTTCAGGCATAAACGATATTTACACTTTTAGTTTATGAAATCTGTAAGTTCCTATTTTTTATGTCGTATTGTACGTGTTTTCTTCTTTATGTTCTTTAGATAGAGCATTCCAGTTAAACTAGCTCTGGAGGGGAGATTCCTGTGAAACTTTTTGATACAAAAATTTTGAAAAAATATTCTTGTTTGGCCTGTTGGCCAGCTATTGACAATTTCATTCTTCTGTATCACCAGCAGCTACTCCATCTTTGAAAGAGTACTTCATCGTTTTTCTTGTGGACTCTTCATCCGCCGTTCAACAGGAACAGTTTAAAAAAGAAAAGGAGTTCATTAAAACTTTGGCAGAGTACTTATACATTGGAAGTGCAGACAAAACGAAGGCAGCCGTTATCAACTACGGGAGCTTTCCTTCGACAAGTGTCAAATTTGACGAGTACTCGTCTCTTAAAGGTTTTAAAGGCGGTATTGAACGGATGACCCCGGCTCAAGGAAGTAGAAGAATCGATCGTGCCCTCGATGAAGCGGCGGATCTTCTGAGACCAACTGATCCTTTGTCTTCGAGAATCCTTGTGCTTCTGAGTACGGGGAGACAGGCCCAGGAATCTGATGTTACACCACTCGATGTGTCTATTCAGCCAATTAAAGACATGGGCTCCGAAATGTACGTGGTCGCTGTCGGCAACGAGCCAAGCACACTAGAGCTACGTCCGTTAGTCACAAAGCTGGAGGACATGTTCCGAGTGCCCTTTGTTGCTATGGAATATGATGTGCGGCGTGTCGCCAAACACATCCGAGATGGTACGTTCGTTAAATTACATTCTAGTGTTACAAAAATGAAAGAGCTTCTTGTTTTAAAATTTACAAGTTTTCTTCAAGTTCTTAAACCGTCATACCGTCATACCGTCATACCGGAAATCGGATTATGAATGGACAATAGATCCTCTAGCATAAGAACAATAACCAAAATTTGCTCTTTTTTGCGATTTTTAGTTACTGTTTAATATTAAGGTCTTTTAGCTCATGTTATAGGCAGGCTTTTTGGTGCATTGTAGGCTTATGGACTAAATACTTAATTTTTACTTTTTTTGCTATCGTTTTCAGATAATGATATTGATAGCCCTACACACGACTTTGTGTTTTTGATGGACTCGTCATCCGATCTTAGTGGGCCAGACTTTTATCAAGAAATCGTCTTTGTGAAATCGTTAGCGAGGAAGCTGAATACAGACGTATCGCCATCAGAATTTCAGGCTGCAGCTATCGCATATGGCGAAAACCATTACCCAGTGGTGCTTTTTAATAGTTATAAGTCCATGCCCGAGTTTTACTCCGCGATTGACTCGAGTCGTTATCAAGGCGGAGGGAGGAGAATGGATCGAGCTCTTGACGCAGCATCTAAGATGATGTCATCAAGAGAGCCATCGTCCAAGAAAACGGTCGTCCTTCTCACTGGCGGTCGCAATTCCCAGGAAGCTGGACTCGACGCTATTGACCGCTCAGTTCAACGATTGAAACAAATGGGAGCAAATATTATTATCGTGGCATTCGGCAACAAATACGACGTCCAGGAGCTTCTACCAGCTGTTCAACAGGAGCAAGACATTCGCCCAGTGCCACGGGCAGGTGATCTGAACTCTTACATAGACCTGATCGCATCTTACATCACGTCAGGTCCCGGAGGTAAGTAATACAAACTTTCATTGTCAAATTCTTCATATGATCAGCTTAAGGGCGTTCGCGCCGAAAAACTTCCCACATACAAATTTTTTTAAAAAACTTTGACTGCAGGTAGAAAATTAGATTAAAAACGTAAACAAAATCGGTCAACTCGTTTTGAAGATAAGGCGTAGCACAGACTATAGCATTTCCAGGATTTCCAGTCATTCGAGGCGATTCTGGCTGGATTCATTACTATCGGCATATATTTAAGTTAAAGAATCATATCTAAGTTATGTGTGTTTAACACAGCCTATATAGGCCTATTTGATAGATCTTTGCGACATGTGTCATTAAATCGGCTAAAATTAGCCTTAAAAACTACAACTTGTAAGTCACGCACACCTGTATCCATTTATCAACTCGACCCTATTTGAATCGTATATGAGAAATATTTAAAACTTTCCAAGTAGTATACTATGTAGTATAATGAAAGAATCAGAAAAGGAGGTGATCTGCCGAAAAAAAAGTGGGGGTCACCGAGCTTCCAACAAAAATATTCGCTCACCTAGTTAACGTAATGGTCATCAGCTCTATATTTTGTTGAGTTTTCGACTCGCTGCGCGCGCTTGAAAATGACGTGGCACCAATGAATAGCGTGCGCACTAGAGATGCGCAGTAGCAATGGGCGCGAACGTCCTCAAGTGAAGCTAGGTTGTCTTATTAGACAATTGAAGATTAATAGCAGGGCTACCTGATAGATGTTAAGATTATGGAAAGGAATAAGTTAATCCATTTCTGTACCCTCGCGCCGAATCTGGTTGGAGATATTTCGTTACATATTGGCAACCTAAATGTATATGACTAGAGATGAACAAACTGCGCCAGATTTTATATGATCAACTTTGAGCAAATATGGAAATTGGCCCCACCTAGATCAGAACCCGGATTAGCGTTAATAAACGCATGTACGTTATGTTTGCAGCTAGAGAAAATTGTATTGGTTGGTCTAGATCCAGAAAAAGTTTATACTTATCAATTTCAGCAGTAATACAACAAGTAGCTTGATATACAGTAATTAGGTTTTAGGAAGTGCTTATTACCGAGTTTGTATCACGTCTTCAAATACACATTTAGAGGTTCTTTTTTGTCATTACTGAGATGTTTATCATTTGTCCACTTTTACAGATACCAAGAAAGAACCAAAATTAGAAGCTGATGTCTTGTTCTTAATTGACTCTTCTTATGAAGTCAGCCGAGAAGACCTCGCCAGAGAAAAAGACTTCATCAAGTCTCTCGTTCGAAGTCTTAATGTATCATCGGATAGCTCACGTGCAGCCCTGATTTCCTACGGAGATCGTGGATCAATCAGCTCCAGGTTCATTGGCCTCAAGAGTCTGACTGACTTTGACAGGTCTGTTGACAATGCTTCGTATATTGGAGGTGAAAGAAGGATTGACAAAGCCGTGGAAATGGTGACTCGTCTTCTGAACGAAGCAAGGACAGCATCTTCGAAAGTTGTGATCTTCCTTACTGGAGGGGGACAGGCTAGTAGCGGGAAGTCTCTCGAAGATGTCGTACAGCCTCTTCGTCGCCATGGCACCAAAACTTATGTTATCGCCATCGGGAAACAAACAGACCTCCAGAAATTGAAACCGCTTGTTATCTCTCCAGACGACGTGGTTACAGTGCAGTCGTTTACTGAATTAAGCTCTCAAGAAAACCGGATTTCAAATCTTATAACTGAGAGAGCAGGTGAGAGGCAAAACCATATTCTAACTAGGGGTCTCTTGATAAAAAGGTTATTTAATAACGTAGCATGCAGTTCATAGTTCATCACAAACATGATGCCTACTTTTTTTTGTAAGATAGTGCACACGAAGGTATTTTTTCTGGGCTGAGATCTTTATTTTCTTATTTTGAGTCTAAATGGCTTTCAAAAACACTAATCTGCTTTATGTCTATAAAAGCTAGAACTTCAAGGAAGCGCATTTTGGAACGGATAGCACAACAACAACCATTTATTTTGCTTAGTACATAAAGTATCATGCAGCAAAAAAGGTTAAACTTGAATGAGCACAAAACTACTCAGGATAGTAAGAACTAAACGAGCTGAGTAGTTACAAAGATTGTTATGCTTTAGATCGGTTGTAGTAACTTTTATTCTTCATAATATATTCATTGTATTTGTTTATTTCTAGCGTCCCTGAGTCCGGATAACATCGCTGACGTGGTTTTTCTCTTGGACACATCAGATGGAGTGAACTCCCTCGACTTTAAAAAAGAAAAGGCATTTGTCAAGTTACTGGCCAAGCGTTTAAACGTAGCCCCAGGGAAATCTCAAGCTGCACTCATCGCCTTCGGTTCTAGCTCCACTCTAGCAATTAACTTTAATAGCTACAACAGCTTCCAGGCATTTGAGACTTTAGTAGACCGCGTATCATCTGTAGGTGGAGCCCGCAGAATGGACAAAGCCTTCCAAGCTGCCGCTCAAGTTCTTAGAAACTCGCGGTCCTCTGTTCCCAAAATGGTGGTTCTGTTAACTACTGGCGAGCAGCCTCTGAATGCTCCATCTTTAGCGGAGTCTGCAGTGCCACTTCACTCCATAGGTGCAATGTTCTACGTTGTTTCCATCGCCAACGACCTCGATCGGAAGTACTTTGAAGTCTTAGTAGAGGACTCAACCAAACATGTATCCGAAGTGTCCTGGTTTGATTCACTCAACGAGGTTTTACCTCAACTGACACGGGGAATAGAGGAAGGTAAGCCAAATTCTGTTCTAAAAATTTAGCTCAAGTCAGTAGCAGATTCCTAAGATTTAGGGAAACGGGAAAATTAGAAATATTAAGGACTCAGGGAAAACCCCGATTTACAGCAATATACTGTGCTTCTACCAGTTTAACAGAGTCAAATATAAGGAATCCAGTGCCAGACAACCAAAAGCTTTTTAAGTCAATAAATTCCATAAAGAAATCAAGGTTCATACAGAATGCTTTTGTACACCACGTTTCCCTTACAGTCAGTCCATCGCCTGGAATATGGTTGTGTTTATGTCCATCATCGGTAGTCTCATGACGGACATTCAGATTGGACTTGGTTCACCAGAAAATGAGCGAAGGCTCAACAAAATTGCTCGTTCCCTTTAATTTAGCCCGTCATCTTTATCTGTAGGTATCATCAGCCGGAAAAGACTTAATGCTGACGTCATATTTCTGATGGACGCCTCCACAGCCGATAGCCCAAGATTCTTTCAAAGTCAAAAAGACCTCATTAAGTCGATAATGAGGAGCCTGGGTAATTCAGCAGACAACTTTCGTGCGAGTTTGGTGCTATACAGTGTTTCAGCAACCGTATTGGCAGACCTAAATTCTTACACCACTCCGCAAAGATTTGAACAAGTAGTCAATCGTGCAACGTATCTAAGAGGTATGGGCTGCTTTGTGTGTAAATGTTACCATAAATTGATAGTCCTAAACTCCACAGCAAACTGCAGCATTTCTATGGATGCCGAAAAAGAGACGTTAAGATACGAATTGGACCGTATCAACTTTGTAATGTCCTTCAAATGTACGCATATGAAACAATTGAACATGAAAATCAACCCTACTTTTTTCAAACTTGTATTACAACAATTTTCATGTGCCTTCGTCCACCAACAATTTCGAAGAATCATGGGTATCACTCTGCATTGTCCTGATACATTTTCATTCACGACATGTGAGCTTTACACCGCGTTTATATTTAAACATGCTAATGATTCTATAAACCCCCCTCTTTTCTATAACGACGCCCCCTCCTCCCTTGCTTAAATCGCCGCCCTTCAAATGTGTTTCTGCTAATAAGGGTATTATTCCATTAGCGTCGGCATTCACTGTAAATTTAACCGCGTTTGTCCTCTGCCCTTTCCACGAAACCAACATTTCGCCAGTATCGGTGGAAAGGGCTTTTTAAATAGATTTTGGTCCTGTCGGGATGTTTGTTACTCAATAATGCATACATGTAAAAACGAAGATAATTCACGGGGGCTGAATTTATATGGATTTAAGAATCCAATCTTGGATTTTCTTAAAGAAACACATTTAGGTTCGGTTCCTTTGACGCACCACGATCTGAGAGATGTGTTAAGTAAAGAAACGCAAAATCCGTTTTCGAATTTGGATTTTCATAAAGAAACGCACCCTAAGTGAGACCAGAATGCTTGATTTGTACCCAAGACTGACGACCCGAGAATTTAATATAGGAGTCCCCGCCCCTCCTTCCTCCGGGTTTCCAACATCACGACCTCTAAGGTTGTTTCACAGTCGCTTTCAGCTTGTCAAATTAGGTATTATTTAAATTTCTGGCGCAAGTAGAAAAAGAGAAAAAGAAAAAAGAAAGAGAAAAGTAGAAAAGAAGTTTTTGCAGCCCAGTAAAAACCCCGTCGAACAGGGCTTAACTTCGTTGAGCGGACGACACGCAGTGCAGTCTTTGCGGTATTAATCTTGGTTATGACTCTACGTTGGAGACATTTTTTATTTTAGTTTGAAGATCTCTTTAAGGAAACAAAGACAAAGAAAGAAAAAAAAAATACTGATACTGAACGGAAAAAAAATTAGGAATGAAAATGAGAATTATTACTTGCTTTGGTGATTGGACAAGAAGTATTACTTTTTTGTAATTAAGAGGGTAGGTTTGTAAATAAAACTGTGGTGCTGCGTCGGAGGGGAGTATTACAAGATAATTTGCGTTGTAATGTGATTTTGCCACCGTAAAGAGATTCGAAATCTGACGTGTCATCGGAGCTCTTCGTGGATTCGCCCCAACGAAGGGTTAACGCTCGAAATGTCAGCTTTCGAATCTCTTTACGGTAACCAATTCACATTATCAACACAGTTGATAAAACAATCACAATCACAATTGTCACTGTTTACAGACGATCCATTTTCCAAGTTCCAAGTTCCGTGGCTCATAGCCACTTCGATTCTCTTCACAAAGCTCGTCATTGGCCTGGGTGAAGTGTCTCAGCTCCCTTGGTAAAGCATTTGCAACGGTGCATCAAAGGCTTCAATCCCGTTGACACTTTTGCAAGGTTTCACGCCGCGTTGATTTATCGTCGCAAACTTTCCAGTCAATCATTTTTTAATCAATCAAGCGATATAATCAATACTGTTTAGCGTTAGGTACAGAAGATCGATTCACTTTCACGATATATTTTAATTTTTGTTCAAGGTGAACGACGAATTGATTTAGCTCTGGCTGCTGCGGTACAACAGATGTCACAAACAAGACCGAATGCTGCCAAGATTATTATTTTGATAACTACTGGACTGCAGGCTCAAGTGCTTGGGATGACCCCACTGGACGAAGCCTCTCGACCATTACGTGATGCTCACGCTAATGTAGTTGTTATTGGGATTGGCAAAGAACCTGACAGCCGAGAGCTTAACCTCATCACAAGGAATCCGAAAGCTGTGGAGATCATCCCAACCCCTGATGAAGTCATTGTCAATGTGCACTTGTTAAGCAAGCAACTGAGGCAAGATGCTCTTAAGGGTACGGATAAAATTTTTTTTTTCGATTTTGCGGAACAAAGCTCTCGAATGCGATTGGTTTTCGGTTCACCCTATTTTTTCACGAAAAAGGAGCGCCTGCAGCTAAGCTGTCCAATAACAAAATTTCTCAGTAGGAGATGATTAACGGTAGACAAGCTTTGCTTTGTCAAATATTTCTAGTATTTTATGTTTATGATTAATTGATAACGGGACCGTTGGTGTCGTCCAGTTCTATCCGTAACACAAATTCTTGATTACTGACCGAACTAAACTTCACCTCCTGTTATTACCATTATTTATCATGTAAAAGTCAAGAAAAAAGAACTCAGGAAAACAGTAAGATCCTATTAACACTGTTATACATCGGCGTAACTTGATAATAGTCAAAGAAGGATCAAATTAGGATATGAAATACATTCTTTTATGTAACGTTTGTGTGATACAATAAAAAATGCACAATACCATTTGTTTCCTTTCTAGAAATGGAATTAACATTCATTCACCGAGCAGACCTGATTTTCCTACTGGATTCGTCTAATGACGTCTCAACTAAACTTTTTAAACAACAGAAAGAGTTCATCAAATCAATCGTGGGAAAATTCCAGATTGCAGCAAACAAATCGCGAGCAGCTGTCGTAAGATACAGCTCAACTGCCAGTTCCGTTATCAAATTCAGCGCCTTTAATAATCTTCTTGATCTGGTGCGGGAAATTGAAAACATTCAGTACTTTGGTGGCAGTAGGCGTATGGATGCTGCTCTCAAGGAAGCCAATAAAATGAGAGAAACCGCTCGCTCCGATGTCCCGACGTATGTCATCCTTCTGACAGCTGGTCGACAAGCCTCGACACCGTTTCCCACACCGCTCGACAGCGCTGCCCAACCGCTCCTGGACTCCAGTGCACGTATGTTTGTGGTGGGCATTGGCTCAAGACCAAGTGGGCAAGAACTACGCTCAATGGCGGAGCACGACAGAGATGTCTTCCGAGTCCTTCCGGATGAGTTAAATCAACTCGTTTCTTTGTTTGTGGTTTATATGGCTTCCCAAGCAGGTATTTACTTGACATTTGTAAACTCTGTATAGTAAGCAAAGCTAAAATTAAGCTAATTGCACCTTACATAAACAAAACGAATGAAAGTATCGAAGCTGTGGAAAATCGACAAAAGTATATTTCAAATTATATTTCATAGGGCAAGACTGATCGAGTGAGCTCGGGCGGGACTGGAAGATTTTGGCTCTAAGTTTAGACACACGAACTAGGAAGCCAAACACGAGTCAAATATTTTCCCGTCTTCCCCACCAACTCAGTCAATAAGTATATTATATTTTCCAGACCACTAATTTGCAAAGCTTACGTTTCAAGTGCTAACTAACCCTTGTTCTTGGAATATATTTCTCTTATTTGAAAGCACGATTACCATGAACCTGTCAAAGCATCATGGTGTTTGTTTCTCTCTGTTTGTACACTTGTACACATTTTTTACCATCCTTTCTGTTACCAACTAGTGTTGATTACGGGTCTTGATCTACGGCTCTACTTCAGTCCGAGATGCACTATGAATTTTAAGCAAATCTTTGCTGATACTGCGGTTGCCTCGTTACAAAACGCTTGAAGATATGGAAAGTATGTGTCACGATTTAATTTCATTATCATTATCATTCGGCTATAAAACTTGACAATTGTCTTAAGGATATAACAATATACCGTTTGTATGGACTCGTTTGCGCTGTCGCCAATCAAATATTATGCGCAGTTAACTGTCTTTTGATGTCGGTATCTCTTTCAATATCATACACAAGGAGTGAGAAACTTGACCGTTTGCCAAGTTTCACAACATCTTAACGTTAGTAGCAAATTCTTTTTAAGCATAAGGTCTTCTACGTGGATGTCTTCTACATGCAGTTATTTATAAGCTAAGGCAAAATGCGGAGAGACGGGATCGATGATGATCAAGGCAAAATGTCAATGATGACATCACCCTTTGTTGGCCTTCCGTTATATTTGTTTCTTTGTTACAGGTGCTCCACTACCAAGAGACTTCAAAGCTGATGTTCTGTTCGTGGTGGACTCTTCTCAGAGTGTAAGCAAGGAGAAGTTTCTTAGAGAACTTGACTTTGTGAAAGCATTCGCTCGTACGCTCGACATCTCCCCTGATAAATCACGAGTCGGCGTTGTAACTTTCGGTAATACACCAACTCACAGCATACGATTTGAAGAGTACACCAGCATTCAGTCGTTTTCAAGAGGCGTTGACGTCGTACCTTACATAGCAGGACCGAAGCGACTGGACAAGGCTTTGGTCTTTGCTGCAAGAATCCTCTCTAAAGCAAGACCGAATGTAAATAAGATGCTTGTCGTGCTCACAGATGGCAAGCAACGTCTCGCACGCGACCCACTGGATGTGTCTGCTAAACCGCTTCATCAACTTGGTGTGAAAATCAGCGTTGTTGGAGCGGGAGAAAATGTCTCAATGCTAGAGCTCAGTAAAATAACGTCAGAACCTGGTGACCTGTTTTACTCGAGGACGTTCGGGGGCATGGTTCTGCAAGTTCCAGCTTTCTATGATAATATGATTTCCGGTACGTTTAAAGATGTTTCTCAAATGCTTGATTCGTTGAAATCAATTAGCTGTAAGCCTCACAAAAGCCTAAATCTTCAAGATGTATTATTCGGGAAAGTGAAGGCACCAAGCAAGGTGGACTCACATTTTCTTTTAGAATAATTACAAAATTCCAACGTGCAAAATTTCAATATGAACCAGTTTCCTAAGAAACTAATTTCTTTCGTTATATACGTGTTCATCTGGACTCCGAACCGCAAAAATGCAATGAATTGTTTATAATGTCTGTTGACTTTAATTGAACTGTTGAATTTAAGATTGGAGTGATGACTTTTAATGCCTTCATTAGTTTGCTCCGTAAATATGCAAGAGTCCTAGCTTTTATACTAACATCTTTTTATCTCTTAAAACAGCTGGAACACCGAAGAAAGTTAGACATGGCCTGTTCCTCGTTGACTCTTCGGCGTATCGCAGTAAAAGCGAGTACGAGAGCCAGCTCGACTTCATCAAATCAATATCTAAGCGCCTTAACGTGTCTCCCACTGGGACACGAGCAGGAGTCATTTTGTATGGTGACGAACCACAGTTGAGCGTGGGACTAGATGATTACAACACACTCCAGGAATTTTACTCCTTGCTTGATGATCTTAAATTTCAACGCGGTGGCCGTTCTCTCCATAAAGTAAGTAGTTGAAGAACAAGGATTTGTCGCTTGCTTGCTTGCTTGCTCGTAAGGCAGGGACGCCTAAAGATAAGCGTGTCGGTCTCAGAATCGAGTTGTCTCCATTCCAGCGCTTACTCTCACAGCATAACTCTGCACTCAACATGGGAACCGGCGAACTGTTAGCGCAGCCTAGCCTGATGATAGGGTCTAGAGTCCCGATCAGGGGGAGTGGAAATACCAATGATGGGGTAAACCTACAGAAATTGGAAGGCGCTCCGCATTTCTGGGCGGCTGTGGCCCCGAGCAGAGACCTCTTGTTTTTTGTTAACAAAAACACCAAAATGTGTATTTACCTTAAATTTGTTTGCGACCTTATTTCTTTCACAGTGAGAAGAGGTTAATGCGTTTTTATCTCCTTTTCTTTTTAAAAAAAAAGGCCTTGACACTGGCTGGCCAAACTCTTCAGAAATCGTCCCAAGCATTACCAAACTTCGTTGTCGTTTTTGTGGAGGGGCAGCAATACCTTTCTAGTTCATTGGTGATGCTTCGTAATGCAGTGAAACCCCTTCAAGCCCTTGGCGTTACCGTTTTCGTCGTTGCAATTGGAAATAGGCTGAACAGTCAAGAACTTCTCTCAATGGTGCAAAACTCTGAACACATTGTTAGAGTAACGGGTTTTGCA
Source organism: Catalaphyllia jardinei (assembly GCA_022496165.2). NCBI lineage: Eukaryota > Metazoa > Cnidaria > Anthozoa > Scleractinia > Caryophylliidae > Catalaphyllia > Catalaphyllia jardinei. Next base: position 8,526,542 of record CM042752.1, read on the forward strand.
GATCTGCTGCGTCAAGTGGAATCTATTGCACAGCTTATAGGTAAAAAAAGAAAAGTTTTTTACAATTTTGTGATCGACAGACTGACCGACACACCAACAACGAGGAGACCAACAGATCGACTGGCCGACCAACCGATATACTCACTGACCAACTGATGAATGACTGATAGAATAGCTGACTGACTAGCTGAATGACGGACTGTCTGACCGAATAACCAACTGACCGAAGGATCAACTAACGGAAGGATCAACTGAGCGACTGACCCAGTAACGGACTGACAGACAGACTGACTGACTGACTGACTGACTGACTGACTGACTGACTGACTGACTTCTATACTCACTGAAGTCAACTGTCTTTTTTCAAAAGACTTCACTATAACTGCACCTTGTAAAGAGACCATTGACGTGGGATTTCTGATGGACGCTTCTGGGAGCGTAGGATTGGAGAACTTTTCTAGAGAGAAGAATTTCGTGAAGCTGGTCTCCAGACGTTTTGCGGCCACCTCACCCAACACAAGACTAGGTTTGATAGCGTTCAGCGATACACCGAATCTATTTGTCGATTTTGGGGACTTCGAAAGAAAGGCAATTGACCAGTTTCAAGCGACGGTGGACCAAGTACCATTTCAAGGAGGAAGGTCGAGAATAGACTTGGCTTTGCGGGCGGCATCGCAGGACCTGTTCACTAACAGAAGAAGTGGCGTCTCCAGGGTGAGTGAGACTAATAAAACCAAAAGAAAGATCCAGGCAAGATCCATGCGTTAACGTAAACATAAATTAACTTCAAATTAAAACAGCAAGAAACTGCAAGACAAATGGCGACCAAAATGCACCACCTTTGGGCATGAAAAATGCCCCTGGAAACATTCCCTTTTCTACTTTTGAGATGATAAGTATGTAACTGAAGATGAGATGCAGTTAAATTATACTTTACACGTAATTTTTGAAGTTCAATTTTCCTCTCAGCCAGTGACCAAGCTGATTTGTTTTGTTTTTTATTGAGGTGCGATTAGTTTGTGTTACGTTATGTTGAAGTTTTTGTTGTTACTTAAGTTATTACAGAATTATTACAGCATTTCGGTTACAATACACTCAGTAAACTACCCCAAAACAATAATTTCTTAAACTCTGCCAAAACGTTTTTTCATAAGGAAATCACTTTTCCATCGGTTTCCATTTATAACAAAATTATTTCAGAAGTGTAGCAGCTGCCATAAGCTGCTATTGTTTTATCGTTGTACCAGCTTATATTGTGTTAGGGCTATAGGGGCATTGTAATTTGTTCTATTGTACTCTCCAAGGGTTGCAAGCTATTCACGCGAGACCTTACGAGAGCGCTACATGACCAAATTATTTTGCCTTGATGATATGAACCACATTATTTTTGTTGTCAAACCATAACTGCTAAACATTTCCTTAAGGATGGACAGAAAACATTTAAGTGCCAGGAAACGTTTTATCCCGACTTTTTTCAATCAATCTTTATTTCCACTCAGTCTTGCTCAAAATAAGAAATTAAGACAATGAACATATTAAAAGTTCTAATTAGAGTACTAGCTGTCTGGAAAAGCCTTGGGGGCTAGCGGAACCAGGCAGCCAAGTGCCTTCATTTTGGATATCATGACGTCGAAGGATTGTACTTTTATTAAACAGACCAAGATTCTTTGTATGTTAACGATGGGCAAAATTGGCGAAATATCTATCTAGTTCTGTTGTACCGCTAGGTTTCCGTTTTAAACATGTGTCCACCAGCTGAACAGCAACCTGCCCCAAAAGTTAACGATCTTTCAAGAAATAATACTCCAGCAACGTTCCTTGACCAATTTTCTCCTTTTCTTGACAAATTTTCACTTTTCAGATTTTGATTCTCGTCTCTGATGGACGACAGTCAAAAGATCCCGGCTATTACCCGCTGGCTACCGCCATCAAACCACTTCAGGCTCAGCGAGTTAAAGTCTTAGCTGTTGGCTTTGGAGATAATGTTAACACCCGTGACTTAAGAGTTATCACTGGAAGCAACGATCGCATTCTCTCAGAACAAGAAACTGGCAATATGGACAGACTTCAAAGAGAGCTTGTGTCTAAAGCTTGCATAGTATAGAAATAGGTGAGTGCTTCAATAGAAATCGCTAAAGTTCTACTATTGTAATAGAGAAATTGCTACAGTGTGATTGGCTGGATATCATACTATGCTAGGCCACGCCGAGCCACTCCACGCCATGCCACAATTGTGGAATTATATTGTTATAATAATGGAAATGCTCTAGTCTGATTAGGCTACGAGTAGTCCCTCTTTCGCTTAGTCCGTCGTGCGTGACGCGAAAAAAAAAACCCGCCAGAAACGAACTCCTGCGGTTGAGAAGGATTTCTCGCGGCCATTTTTTTCCCCACGGATTTCTTTCGCGTCACACACGACGGACTAGGCGAAAGAGGGACTACTCGTAGTCTACTGTGTGATTGGCTGAACAATTATACACAATCTGCATAGCATACCATACCATACTACACCACGCCACACCATGCTATACTCCCTAATTGAAATACTTCTGCTCCGCGTTTTGCAGGGCATTTGAAACAAAAGCTGGATGGAAGAAACTGGTACTTGTCGTAGGCTAAACGGGTCATATCACGCTAGTAAGTTAGGCTATTATAGAGTATCGGCAAATGTATTAGCCACGAGCTGCAGCCATAAACAAATGTCAATAAAATTTTTCATTTATATACACTCGAAATCCGCGAATATGAGTGGTTCCCGTGTCGTTGTGTATTTCTGCTACATATATATTAATGGAAATGCCCCAATCTGATTGACTGACCTATTATCATCAGATCCACATAAAGACGCCTTTTTTCGTTTTACTCATGTTTCTAGGAAGATTTTAGAATATTACTGCGTTATCCAATTTCATTCAGGCCTGCAGCTTCTTTAGTAAGAGACAGGCTGCCCTGCGTCCTACTAACCCTAGTCTGGGCTGCTCTCTTTCGGCCCAGGAGAAAAGGTTCTGGGCCCAGTTGTTCAAAGGGTGGACAACGCTGTCCAAAGGAGAAATCGCTATGCAGTGGATAAGTGTCAACAAGACAGATCTCACTATCCAGTGGGTAGTGATTTATCTGGTGATCATACTGTCTACCCTTTGAACATCCTGGGTCAGGAGATAATTTTTAGTTTGGTCCCTACCCTTTGACCTGCTCGGTATAGGTGCCCCTAAAAGACAGGTCCACAGAGACACTCAGTAAGCCATACCAGGTCAAGATAGTGACCCCAGTGGGACCGATAACCGTCTTTAAACTGTACTAAAGAAAGAGAAAATGAGGGGACAGAGAAGGGAACTCCCGGTCCCGCTCTTGGGATATGTCATGTCTACGAAAGTTATTTTTAGACGAGCGGAAGTCTTTGTTCTAGGGGGAAGTCAGTCTTCCGAGACGTCCGCATGCAGGCCAACTTCGGTCTGATGTTTGAAAGAAAGGTAAAGATTGGATGTAAAGTGTCACTAAGAACCGGAGAGCGAGGCAAGACAGCATGCGCACGCCAGAAAAAACGAGACTTCCGCTGAGTTTAAAATATCTTTCGTGGACATGACTTATCCCGGCCAACGCCTTGAGCTTCCTTTTCTGTCCCGTCATCTTCTCTTGACTAAACCGATTAGACTAGTTGCCCCTGTTTCTCTTTCGCTGAAAAGTCACGCTTGTAGACTTATTAGCGTTGAAGGAGAATCGCCACTTAATGCTGAACAAGGTTTATTTCTGCAAGTGAAGTATGATCCTCGCAGTAAATTTTCCAATTTAAGCAATTGGAAAGAAGAAGCATGGGAAAAATCAGGGCTTCAACGGGATTCGAACCCATGACCTCCGCGATACCGGTGCGATACTCTACCAACTGAGCTATGAAGCCACACATTTGGAGCAAGGTCAATTTAATGAGTTCATATCTCCCGTAAGGAGTGAAAGGATGTAGAGTGAATATGGAATAATTCATGCAGCCCTGCCAACTCTACCAACTGAGCTATGAAGCTCATTTTGATAGTTAGTAACATCATTTTGATAGTTAGTAAATTTGCGATATCAAACCACGAACAAATGTTTCTTTTTTTCCGAAATGAAAATCTGTTTATGTAAGTTCACGAAAAAGGGGTTGCACTTTTATCCTAGTTGTCCGGCGATTTCCCTAATCACTTCCAGTACTGAGTGATTTAGGAAAATGATACCAACTCTGAGGGAGGTCATTCAAAATAACCAAAATTTTTGCTTCATAAGTCTCATTAGAGGCACTTGGCCAAAAAACTTCAAAGAGAACGGAGGGCGTTTTCACTTAAACAAGCAAAACTGGGAGATATATAAGCGAAGTCAAATAAATGTAGTTTCAAATTAATTAACACAGTTGTCTAATAGCGAAATGGATCCGAATCGTGCTATTGGTCAGAGGACTAATTATCGACCACGCGATTAATGGCTAAGTGATCAGATAGAAAAACAACCCTTCATGATATACATTTTATCGCCTATTTGGCAATGAGCTATCACATAATTTTGCGATTTAATAGGCTATTAAAAGACACTTCTTTTAACTTTCATTGACAACTTTGATTGTTTGCGATACTTATAAAGGCTTTCATGCTCTGTCCCTTTAAAGTTCAACGAACGCGAGCAGAAGGTCACTGTAGGTCACGCATTAAAATGTAATTTCGCCACATGCGCGCACGAGATACAAATGTCACGCAATAAATCATGGCCTCCTTATCGTTCTTCGTTGCGTTGTTGTCTGAGTAAACTCATTTCAAAATTAATTACAATTGAATACAGCAAGTTATTAGAAAAAGGGCTGGGATGTATTTTTATGGAAGTAAAATATCAAATTACCACGTATAGTTGGCTAACATAAACAGGTGAATTTAACTGAGATTTTTCTCGGCAGAAACGTTTATCCCCTCGTTTATCGAAAAAAAATACTAGCGTGCGTGACTTCCCTTTGAGTGCTGTGATTAGAAACTTTGGGATTCATTGGGATTTTATTCCAGATCGAAGCAAAGTGAATGATACATGTGTCTTCTTACCTCTATTCCGTTGCCACGAAATTTTGCGCAAGCATTTTCGACTCTCCGCAAAAATTTACTCCGCTGGCGAAACTTCACAAGTAGGATCTTATTGACGCCTAAAACCTATGGTCAAAGAGAACGATGAAACTACTGATGGTACACTACAGGCGTAGCTACTAAAGCGATAACAGAAAAGGATCATCTGAAGGTACCCTTAGCTACACTAGGGCAAGACATAATTGTAATAGAGTAACTGATTAAAGAAGGAGCTAATGCTGTTTTCTAGTCTTTACCTGCGCATTTATTTCCCGCACATATTAGATATTTCACGAGAGTCTCTCGTGTGCCACTATTTGACTCTGAAAACACTTGGAGGATTCACCTCCTATAGAACGACCTCTTATCATCGGCATCTTTCAAGTATGAAAAGTTTGACGCTGCGAAATGGATATGGCATTTCCTTACATGTGGAAGAAGGAAAAATGGATCGAGAGCTATTTTGGTGGAAAATAAAATTATAGGAAGTTCAAGAATGGAAATTGAATGAACCACTCCTTTTCATGTATATCTTTTGCAGCATTGGATCGATTACGAAACAAAATGACAAAACTAAAACAGGCTATGTTTAAGCGGGTTAAATTTTTTGAGTCGTGTTACAACTGTACCTCTATTTGTCAACTAATATTCTCAGCTTCAATCTGTTATACATTGACAAAGTCTGTTGTAATCGCATGCAGATTATACATAAACTGCATTATACCTCCCCGCAGTAGACGTTTTTCTTACTGCAATAAAAGCTCACAACAGAAAGGAAAACTGGATCACACACCACTTTTTAAGAGAATTTTGAAGACATCAAAACTTGACAGAGACCGTGCTGATCTGTCATACATATATATCAAAATAAAACCGTTTTGGACCAAAGATTGAAAATCGGAAATACTTAAGTTTTGCTGGTCATGAGAACAGCGTTACGAAAGCTTCGACTTTGCGGATTTAGTTATGATGCCAATGACAGTGCAAAATCAACACCTCACAGATGAAAGGGTGGATTATTCAACAGCGCTAGAGCCCAATAACGCATGGACTTTCCCGACGTGCACGCAAAATCTATGAAAAGTTGTCATCACGTGAGTTCTGACCAGCTTTTGCAAGCACGGTTGCTTATATAGTGACCTTCTGACGTATCAAAATTGATATCACGAATTAATCGTCAATTCCCAGGGAAGTAGCCACAACATAACTACCCATCCCATTTTGCGTCTTCGATCGACTGATTCATCGATTGCATTTTCAAACAACAAGGAGAGCTCTCACTTGTTTTCACACTGCCCTTTTTGACATCAAAGTTCATTTTTATTTATATCAGTGTATCAGAGGTTGTTTTAAAGTGCACGAATTGTCTCCAAGACGTTCTCGTGACCACAACCCAAGGATTAGCTCCAAATTGCCTCAAAACCTTTCCTTCTTGAGATATGTTAGTGTAACAAAAAACCACGGACATTGTAGCCTAATATGTATCAAAGTGATGACAGCAAATTCCATCGGAATAAATGCCTGTCGGAGTGATCCAACAGACCGAGTTGTATAAACAAATTATCAAGCAAACCCCAGGTGGGAGGGGGTTGCTAAAGGGTAAAGCCTGGCGCGGCATCGACTTGCGAATACGTACAATATTTTGGGAAGCTTAAGAGTAAAAGGGTGTGTCCTTTAGTTTGGGCCGATAACAACAGGATGACATTGTAAATTAAAGTGTAAATTATTTTCTCGACTTAATTGTAACATGGTTGCTTTTCCACGAGTTACTCAGTGGGGCTAGGGGAGACAGAAAACTTCTGAGGGGCAATTCTCTGTCTCAAATAATTTCGTCCACGTAAACCACAAGAATCAGTTGGTTGCGACACTGATGAAAACTCCCACAAAAACTCGTGCCTTTGTTTCGGATATCCAAACATCCCGTCACTTATTATTTGACCTAAGTTCTTTTGTGTCTTTCCGCAGCCCATTGATTCTAAGAACAAATATTACTTCAATTTCTAAGTGCAAAGGTTTCGTGGTGTAAAGCTGTATAAGATTTCACAAAACGGAATTTTTGTCAATCCACATCTTAGAGATTTTCTGGGAAGAATGAAAGAACTAATTACCCTTGTACTATATCACTAATGCATAGATCACTTTCAAAAGTATCTCTTATGCTCACTATTAAGTGTACTTGTAACATCCCACCATTTTTTTATACGTTTTGTTCAATTGTTCATCAACCAGTAATAGAATGAGTGAAAAAAGATGCTTATAGATGTTTTCGTTTTAGCTTGACTGTGTTCCCATTTTTGTTTTATTTCTGTCTGTGGTTGCTTATGTTTTGATACCTATTCTTCGAGTTGGTTGTCGAGTAACGATCACCAGTCAAGATTCGACCCAAGGAGCGCCTACCCGGTTTCACTCCGTTTTGCTTGCTGTTATATCTTTCAGTGCGGTCCGCTTTTATTTGTTGCAAAAGGGCACTGCTACTTGCAATTGTGTTACATTTAGTTTCAAAATTGCATAAATGATATTGTATCATGATATTTTACCCAGATCTCCGCAGTTTCACTACTAATTAATCCAACTCGAAATCCTGCCTTTGTAGTTAGGTAATCTCCTTTCTTCTAACCTAAATACCTCTTCACCGCATAAAGCCAGAAAACCGTTCTATAAGAGATAGAAAACGCAAGAGAAAGTCATGCCTAATCTCCTGCCGAAAAGACAAGATAAAGTGAATGAGGTCAAGGATAATCATCATCAAGCACCCATTTCCAATCAATCAATCGGATAGAATAATTGATTTAATTCCATAAGGTAATAAAGATTACGAAAGCACTTCGAACTTTCAGCACAGACTGCGCTCGGAAATTTCCAAAAACCGAAAGAAACGGCCTGACCAATAAGGGAAACGGTATTAAAGCTAATGGACAGAAACTAAATGTATAAAGGGACTAATAGATCGTAAAATGGGTGGAGAATTGGTCTTCTTTGAAGGAAAAAACGCTGCGAGCTCAGAAAGTTCTAGAACATTTCCCCTCATGATAACCTGAAAATAATCGCACCGACAACAACAAACAATGGTGTTTTTTGTAAGATCATTTTATGGTTGAAAGCTTCGTTCAACTAAGATCACTCCCTATGTGATATAATAGTAAAATAAGGCCAAAAAATATATTTTTTTTTCTGTCGGATGTCAGTGATTCTAAATCTAATACAAACAAAAGTTTGTCTAGATTTTTTGCTCATCGTGGGGGTGTGCGCGGTAAACGGGTAAAACGGCTGTGAAATCGAGATCAAAGCAAAATTCTAAATCCGGACGGATGTATTCATTGCAATTTAGCATTCATCACTATTGTGTTTGATTAAACCGATAACATTTCAATCAACGGATTGTCTTCCTCTTATTTTGAGGCTTGCGGGGAAGACAAAGTTCTGTTGACTTCGCAGTGCCTGACAAAGTTGTCCAAAGTTCTCATGACGTCGGATTGATCTTGTAGCTAGCATTTGTCGATGTTTCAGACTCGCATTAGAACAAACTATGGCCTCCAACCATTAATTAATCCCTATTACCAATAAAAAACTAGAGTAAGAGATTCAGAAAGCCAAAAATAGAGAAGAGCAAAAGGGCACCCTTTATCGACTATGTTCTCCTCTTCAGACAACCGTCTACAAACCCAATCCTTACTTTCCCTGCGGGACTCCACTTAAACAAGTCCACGTTACCAATTCTGTGCCAAAATCGACAGAATGCACTATTGTGTACAAAGGAAAATGTGCCAACCTGTGATTACCTGAATATGGACAATAATTGGAGTCCACCATTTCCTCTTTGTTTCATTTAATTTGACCGGAAATTCAATTATGCCATTATTTTTGCCTATTTCATATCACGTAGACCTAAAAAAAACTCACTCTCAAAACCGATGGAGAAGCGCCATAAATATGACTGTTAGCCCTTCGTAAGGGAAATATCCAGATCTTTCAATTCATCGGCAAGTTGTTCACGTCACACGATATGGTTTCACGTGGAAAGAGGGAAGATGGCCAAGCAGTTGGTTAAAACCTAACGGATTGAGCATCCTAAACCGTTTGGCTTAACGTTTCCAAGGTGGTCTATCGTTATCCATGGCACTCTTCTTCAGTTCTTTATTAAAGCCTCTGGGTCTATTATTGCCGTTTTGTTGTTTCATTAGTTTGATCTCGTGTATGGTTCATTTGTTTCTTTCCACTCTCACCACCGGGGACGCTTGGTGATTTGGCCCAGGAGATTTTGGACTCGGGCTTTCCTTCGAAGCCCGAGCAAAATGCCTTTGTTTACTTTCGGTGACTATATTTCAACTAAAAATAGCCGAAGCGGTACAATCCCTCCACTAAATAGTTTTCGAAGCTTTGCGGCTTGTTTTTCGGCTCGCCGGTGTACCACAGTTATTTTACATTTGCACCAAAAGGACCGCAACCAAACGCGAACGCTTGATCTTGTTTTCAACACACAATTTTTATTTCTCTCTCTTTCTCTCTATGTCATTCAGGGGTACACATAGACAGAGTTAGTCTACAATATCTTTAACAAGAGGTCAATTTTAGTCACTGCTCCCCTTCTTGTTGTGAACCTATAGACGTAAGTGCATATCACCTGTATCTCAACGCAGGAAAGGATTGGCTCTTTGCATGGAATTTTGCAGTCAGGGGAAGCGCAATTAATACTCCTACAAGCATTATGTATAATTTCTGGAATTTTAGAATTTTTTAGGTTTCTGCACGCACGTTAAACCATGTTGTCATATACTCACTTCGAAAAACTGTTGCAAGTGAAACGTATATTTGGTCTTTCCAGTACAGAGTGCTTAATTATATATTGTACACAAATTCAAAACTTTTCAAAATAGGTTTGTCGTTGAATGATAAATGCACCTTCTGTGACTCTTCAAAGGAAGAGTTGTATCACCTCTTTTTCGAATTCTCCCATACGCGAATCTTTTGGAAAGCGTTCTCTTCTTGGTGGTTTGAACTTGTTAAGGAAAACATAGCTATGACATTAAAAGATGTTATACTTGGGCTTCTAAATAGGACTGATATTATAAACTATCTTATAATTCTCGGAAAACTGTGTATTTGGGAATGCAGAAAAGCCATGTTGTCATCTGCATAAGCAAGCAGTTTTGTTTCATTATCACCAATTGTAATACCCTTTATGCGGGTATTCGATCTGATAGAAATAGCCAGAATTTCAATGGCAACGACAAAAAGATACGGTGACAACGGATCTCCCTGTCTTACCCCTCTTCCCAACTTAAATGAAGGAGAGCTTACACCGTTATTAATTACGCAGGTAGAGACGTTTTCACCCATTTAAAAAAAAATCTGGGCCAAAATTAAAAGCTTCTAAACTCTTATAGAGAAAACACTATTCGGTCGAGTCAAATGCTTTTTCGAAGTCAATAAAGATCATCATTCCTGGCAATTCAGAGCGTTCTGTGTGGTCTATGACATCAAGTATTGAACGAGCTGTCTCTCCAATAAACCTATCTTTTATGAAGCCAGATTGATTATGGCGGATAATATCTGGGAGGCAGCATTTTATTCTATTAGCAATGACCTTAGAGGCAATTTTTGCATCTACATTATTTTTAACCAAAGAGATTGGCCTCCAATTTTCTAAGTAGGATCTGTCCTTTCCTTTCTTATCAATAAGGGTAATAACTGCTTGCCTTTGTGAGGTTGTCATCTCCTCTAACTGGAACGAGTAACTAAAAACGTCGACTAGTTGATCTGCTAAAATTTCCCACTATTTTTTATAAAATTCAATAGGCATTCCATCATTTCCCGGTGTTTTACCATTCTCGAACATTTTAATTGCCTTCTTACACTCTTCCCCAGATATAAGTCCTTCACAGCTTGTTCTTTGTTTTTCGTTCAATTTTGGAATATTCAGTTTTTCAAAAAAGGAGTCAAATGAGTCCCGTTGACTTAGATTGCTCTTACTACTATACAGGTTTTTGTAATAATCTGAAGCCGAGTTCAATATCAGCTTATGATCTGTTGTAATCACCCCAGAAAGAGACAGTTTTCCAATATGTTTTCTCGTGTGGTTTCGTTTTTCTAAATTTAAAAAATACTTGTTACTTTTTTCTCCATGCTCATGCAATCTTGCCCTCGAGCGCACAATTATACCTTGAGTTTTCTTATCCTAAAACCTTTCTAGCCCCATTTTACATTCCTCCAGTGTCTTTCTGGTTTCGACAGATGCATTTTTTTCAAAATCAGCTTGTGCATCTTGATATTTCTTTTGCATCCTTTCCTCTTCCTCCCTATTAGCTTTCGCACTTTTTTTAGAATAATCAATAGAAAATAAACGGGCATTGTACTTAATCCCGTCCCAAATTACCCTCTTATCTGAAACTTCTTCTCTCCATATTAATACTTTTTTCTTCACTTCATCGATATGTGCAGCATCATTTAAAATAGAAGTGTTCATTTTCCAAAAACCGGGCCCTTTTACGCCTTCTTCTATTTTGTGAAATTGTAGTGTTACGACTTAATATTACACCCACGCTACACGCTATCTGGAATATTTTCTTCATAAACACGAATGTTTCTCGAGAAACTCTCCTTTGAATCTGACGAAATTTGGCAAGAAAGTACTTTGGAAAATAAGTAACTAGATTATGGAAAAAAATCTAAAAATTACAACACGTAAAGGAAATTCTCTCTGTTTAACTGTTATAAAAAGAGCATTTCAACGGTTTGTGCACCAGTGTGCACTACAAACCCACAGATTCTCATAGTTATTTGTTGTATTCATCTTCACATCCATCACATGTCAAGAATTCCATTCCTTATTCTCAATTTCTTAAACTTCGTCGCCTTTGTAGTGAAGACTCTGATTTTTCCTTAAAATCAGAGGAAATGGGCGAGTTTGGCTATCCTACCTTTGTTGTTGAAGCAGGCCATCATCACGCCCAACAAATTGATCGGCAGTCAGCATTACAAACGTCTCAGAAGGAGAATAACAGTAGAATTCCATTCACTCTCACATTTCACCCTCACAACCTCGCAGTTAAATCCATCATTCTAAAAAACTTTAAATTACTTAAAAATGATCCCGATACTGGCAATCTTTTCGCACCCGCCATTAATTTCATTCAAACGCGACAAAAACATAGTTAACTTTTTAGTCAGAAGTGCTTTTCAAACGAGTGAACAACCCGGTACTTTTAAATGTGCATGCGCACGATGCAAAACATGTCCTTTCATTTGCAACGTTGAGAAATTGTCGGGACCCAAGCGATCCATTAAGATCAGTGATTATTTTACCTGTACCTCAGCCAATGTCATCTACTGTATAACTTGCACCCTTTGCAAAAAGTTATATATCGGGGAAACAGGTAGACGACTAGGCGACCGATTTCGAGAACATCTTCGCGACGTAGAGAAAGACGACAAAAACGCATCTAAACCGGTCGCTAGACACTTTAATCTGCCGAATTCATTCTACGCAACATATGACAGTCTGCGGCCTCTCCCTACATCAAGGAAGCACAGAAAGTCGCAAAACTCTAGAACAAAAATTTATTTTTCAAATCGGCACTCTTAATCCTCACGGTATCAACGAACGCTTTTCATTCAACTAATTTATTCTGTTTTTCATGTTGCCAGGCACCAACCAATAGCGTAGCTCCATATTTCTGTATATAAACCACACACAACCCACAATTCCTCGAGTCGCTCCGACGAAAGGCTAGCGCTCGAAACGTCAGCTTCTGAATCTCTTTACGGTGGCCAATTCACATTATCAACTCATTTGATAAAACCAAATTATCTTGTAATACTCCCACCGACGCAGCACCACAGTTTCTTTAGAAACTTACCCCCTTTACTCATTTCAATAATAGTTAACGAGCATTGCTACAAGTTTGTTGCTTGTACGTGATTTAGAAAATCTGACACCTAGATTTTCTGCAATTTAAAAAAGCCCGATTTTAAGGGGCTGTTCATCCAAAAAACACCGAGGGCAGTCCTTTAACATTCGGCCATTCTGGGGCCAAAGGGATGAAGAATTTCAGTAAAATGGCGAATGAATCATAAGAATTAAAAACTGGGCTTTGGGGCCTTAGCTGTTTAATTTTTGCCTCCTTATAAAATTAAATTTAATGCAAGTTTATGGAAACCTTAACCTGGCCTTCATGAGTACAAACCAGCACAAAAGACTTGGTATTATGAATTTATGAAGAATTATAACACAGTTGTGGAACAATTCAGTTGTTGCAGCTCATTTCCAAAGTTAGCATAAATCAGTAATTTTATGTTCGGGTGCAGTTGGCGTTGTGTTCTTCCCAGTTTAAAACAAATTCAATCACGCTAACAGTTGAATGGAACTTAAGATAAAGTGGAGTTTCCCCCCGGGGGGGGGACTACCATATAAAGAGGACGGGGGTGCTCATCACACCTTTCAGGGGCTAAGACAGCAGTTTTGCTTAGGGTGGTCAGCCTCAAAAGGTCCACAGCGGGAGCTGTTGTGATACCTTTAAAGATATTGAGCCGAAAAACAATATGACCAGGGATATTTCAAACTCAACTTACTTATAATTTTGGCTTAGAATTGGTAGTTCTTAGGAATGAACAAAATTTCAAGCCTCGCCAACACTACAGGATGTTATTACCTCTCAGGAAAATTTTCCCAATTACTCATGAGCATCTCCTTTCTCTTTTATATGGGAGTCGCCCTCTCGGGGAGTTTTCTTTGTTGGTGGTGGAAGTGATTTAACTGTTCTTAAATGTTCTTCCCCTTTTTTAGTGTTTAGCGCCCCAGCAGAGGACAAAGGTATGATTTAAATTTAGAATACTTAGAAAGGTAGGTCCTGAAAACGTTTTACACGTTTAGATAAAATTCTTAGCGAAAAAGTGAAATTATTAGACATTAAGTATTTATGAATTATTGGAAATATCTTTGTTGTTTTTTCAAAACAGGGAAATGCACTCCCAATGCTGATGTCGCCTTCCTGGTCGACTCCTCAGGGAGCATCTCTCGCAGAAACTACAGGAAAGTGAGACAGTTTGTGTCCGACTTAGGCTACAGATTCAATATTTCCCCAGGCGGGTCCCGCGCGGCAGTTGTTGTGTACAGCACGTCGGCATCAACGGATATCAGATTCACAGACCACACTAGTTCTGAGTCATTTGCTAGAGCTGTGCAGCGTTTAAGACTTCAGCGTGGATTCACTCGAATAGATCTCGCCCTTCAGCGAGCATACAACGACTTATTCGGTCGACGTGGAACAGCTCGGCTTCTGGTTCCAAAAATCGCCTTCGTGCTCACTGATGGAGAACAGACTGAAGCCTCCGGTGCAATGCCTCTTGATAGGGCATCTGGGCTTCTCAAAGCTGCAGGAGTGCGGCTTATTGTAATTGGAGTGGGAAGAAAAGTGAATAAAAAAGAGCTTGAGATGATTGCCAGCAGCGACGACGATGTGATAATATCAGACAATTTTGATACCTTATTAGCACAAGTACAAGAACTAATCAGGACCGCGTGTGAAGTCATTGAAGGTGCGTTTGTTGTAGAATGAAACTTATTTCACGAGCAACGTTATTTTAAAAGTTCCAAATTGATTTGATTTGTTGCATTTTAAAAATATATACGTTGAGACTGAAATAGCTCACAATTTTACAATTTGCCAATGCTGAAATTGTTATCTTCATGGTCCATTTTTCGAGAAAATAATACTGACTAACACCGTTTTAAATTCCACATGGAAGTGGCCATGCACATACCTCATCGATCGGCTGCCAGATTACATTCACGGACAAATTGATCTAGAAAAAGGGCAAACCTCCTAGCCACTGGTTTCATTTCTGCCCGGTAGGTAGTTTCAATCTCCAAAAACAATTTGTAAGGTTTAAAGATGCAATTAACAGCTATTTAACAAGTTAAATGTTAATATGGTCAATATGGGTTGGAGTCTGGTGCTTACTCAACCGACGTATCCATTATTCTATGACACTCGTTGTAATAGATCGTTTTCAGGTCAACGTAGGTGGTCGAACAATGGCAGCGCCGTAGCTAGTAACAGGCAAACCGAGGTACTTGCCTCGGTAATTTTTTTTTGTTTTTATTGTTTATAGTCGTCATAAACACCCTAACATATCATACTTTCCCTATTGTTATTGTTTAATTAATAATAATAAGCCTTTTTTTGTGTGTCCTTACGGATTTTTCCGTCCTGTTTCCCAAAATTAAAATCGGGTCAAATCGGATGGAATCGGCAACTTGCCGCTGATGACAAATTTTTTCCAACGGTAGCCTACTTGGGAAAACGAAGACAAACCAATCAAAGTGACTTCTGTTTAAACTTCCTGCATGGCGACCAAGTGCCCCTGGTCCTACGAAAACGATCAACAAACATTTCAATTAAAAAAGAAAAGGAGGAAAAAAATTAGACACACCGCTTGATGTCGAGAGTGCGTGAAAAGGCAGGTTTACTTAAACTATTGTTGGGCCTCGCGTTTTTGTTTTTTGGTCTTTTGAAGCAAGTAAACATCACTGTTTAAGGCAAAACAATAGGTGTTAAGGCCAGCCAGAGTGGAGACTTTTAGTCCGGTCAATCTAGATATTCCTCTTTAAGGTTAGCACTCAATAATGGAGATCAAGCTCTATATACTAAAAAAGGTTGTGGTAAGCAATCTGCATTTTACCCTCACTTTGTATTGTACCCACAGTCTGTAGTCTGCGATCTGCAATCTACAGTTCGCAGTCGAAGTTTTACACTTACAGGTTTAGTGAGTTGTCAATTTGAACAGACCAATTTTGATATATTAAAATTCAGCCCAAAACAATAGACGTCAGCACGGGGCTCCAGGGAATAAACCCCACAAACTCTGTAGTTATTCCCCGGAGTCTCGTTTTGAGGTCTCTTGTCTTAGGCTGAATTTGATTATACCGAAATTGGCCTATTAGGTTACATTAGGTACTGTTATGTGAAGCATATGTTAGCGTTTATTTCATACTTGCTGAGATTTTCGGATAGAATTGATCGCATGTAAACCTCGTTCAGAAATTTCTTCATCCAATCACAATTCCGAAAAAACTTTTTCACTCGTGGGAAAAGCGTTTCAACCAATTAGAAATCAGCTGTCAAAATGAATCAACATGTTCACGTTTTTTGCGCCTCTTCAATCTTCATTCACAGAATTTTCTAGAGTTTCCACAAGTTTACTCCAGTTTTCTCGCAAATTAGCTGTAAAGCACAAACACTGGCGGAAAGCTCGGACAGGTTTACCCCTTTAGATAAACCCATTAAAATGTAAATCCAGGAACAGCAGAACAAAATGACTCGAGTAAAAACTCGACGAGATGGGTTAGCTTGCTTATAGCGAATTCCTCAAACAGAAGGATGAGGCAAGAATAGTTTCAAAGAAACTGAGTTTTACCGAGCAACGAAATGTCTGGAAGATCGAAGCAAACCACTTTAAAAACAGCAAGACATGAAAAACAAATCAAACGCAGCTGAAGCTTTGACTGGTGTCGAGGTAAATAGTCTAGGTTTTGGAAGAAGCGGCAAAGTGCATGCACTTTTGTTCTCTCGAACATCTCGTGAAAATCTGGTTCAGAGTGAAAATCTCAGTACATATAAAATAAGCAAATTTGCTGCATGGAAAGTGCTCTGTACGGTATTTTGGCACTCGTTTTTGTATCAGAAAACTCACTCGTTAGCTTCGCTCATTTGGTCGTTTTCGGATAAGTCAACACCTTGTGTGTAAATACCGTGCGCGCGCGCTTTCCATGAAGTAATCTATATCTACAGGCCAGAGCGAAAGCCACTTTTCGTTCAGGCAATGTACAATAACTGTTGCAGCAGAACATGTAAATCGCCTGTTTTTGTATTATGTTTGCAGTTCCACCGCCATGTCAGTTTTCAACGGATATCACCTTTCTGGTAGATTCATCTAAAAATATTGGCAAGAGTGAATTTTCCCGACAGAAGACTTTCTTGAAGATCATAACAAAAAGTTTTGGAAACAACAGCCGTTCCGCCGTTGTAACCTACGGAGAGAAAGCTTCCATTTTTGCCAGCTTTGATCAGTTTCCAAACATACCTGACTTTCTAAAAGCTGTTGCCAACTTAACACAAGACACGGACGGCAGCGGAAATGGGCGATTGGACGAAGCAGTGAATTTAGCTACCAGAGACGTATTTCCAAAATCCCGACCAGGAGTTTCCAAGCTCGCAGTCGTTCTGACTGATGGGAAGCAAGCGATTGGACCACACGCCTTGCAACTCAAGCAAGCTTTCGAAACTTCCAGAAAGGCAGGAATTCGTATGCATCCTGTAGGCTTTGACAAAAAGATGAATATTGAGGAATGGAGTAATTTGGTTGAACGTAAACAAGACCTGCTTCAAGTGGATAATTTTCAAGATCTAACCTTGAAAGCCCATGAGGTCGCCGCAAGCATTTGTCGTGCAGCAGGTAACAATATTCACCCATGGATGTAATTCAGTTAATTTCATAGGTTGTTTACCTAAAGTAATCAAAATCTCATCTCATTCTAGGGTAAATATCGTTAGCCGTTGGGAATTGTCAAAACTCTTCAATTTAACGAATATAAGTTTTTGTACAGAGACCGGATGTTATTGAATATAAAAATACGTAATTAACGACCAAACTAAGCATAGAAGTAATGCAGCAACCAAGCAAAACTCCTGTACTTATGACATATGGGTTTACCAGCTTCTCACTGATTCAAATGTCAGTAGCAATTCTTGTGCGATTGTTTGAATTAGTATTCATTTTGCTGGTCGTTTCTGTGTGTGTTTTGCGATATTGCAGCCAGAAATATCTTTCCTTTTCTATGCAATGGTCTATGATCATTTTGTCACACAGAGCCAATCGAACAACCAACCTGTGGCTATGCAGCCGACCTCACCTTTATTCTGGATTCTTCGGACTCTATTAGCACCGACGACTACCTGAAACAAAAGTCGCTCATAATATCCATCGCAAGGAGCTTTGGAATCTCGCACAATACTAGTAGAGCAGCTGTGGTGCAGTACAGTGACTCAGCATCAGTTTATTTCCAACTGGGAGATTCATCAAGTACAAGAGAGTTTGAGACAGCTGTCTACAAGATAAAAAGGGGCCTGCCAGAATAGAAAAGGCCTTTGACGTAACTGTTACAGACGTGTTACCATATGGCAGGACAGGAAAACCTCAAATAGCATTCGTCCTTACCAATGGAAAGCACGCCTCTGAGGAGGACGTAAAAGCTCTAGATGTGGCTTCCAAGCAGCTAAGGAGGGCAGGAATGAAGGTGATCGCCCTTGGTGTTGGCACAAAAGTTGACCCTAAAGAACTGAGTCTAATGGTGGATAACGAAGAACGAGTTCTTCGGGCTGATGCCTATGACGAGCTAATTTTGGACAGGAAAAACGTCACCCGCAAGATTTGTCAAGAAGCGGGTAAGTTTAAGGACTCGCGTGCATGTACTCCAAAAAACACTTGTGTACAGAGGTAATATTGAGGTCTAATTATGGCAAAAAATACACGTACTTTCCCTTGCCTGCTTATCCCGTAAACAGTCCTCATATGGGAAAATAAGAATTTAGAATTTAAGTAAGTAGTGTCTACTTAGAAGTGAAGTAAAGTTAGTTTTTAAGTAGATAGGTTTACTATCAACTGAAGAGGGTGCTTCTACTGCTCAAACAGCTGGTCAGTAGTCTCTACCTTATACATGAATAAGACAACATGATTATGTTGAAAAGGAAAAGAGCTATTCTGTGCAAGTTCATGCCTTCAGTAATGCATCGAGTCAATAGCAGTTGTATAAATATCAAGTTTTACTGTTAACTTCATATGACATACTAAACATTCCAATTGTCTTATGAAAAAAGCAAAAACCTTTTATTACAATTTTCGTTTTCTTTGTTTCCTCTAGATTCACATTATTTTTATAACTTTGGAATGTAATAGGGATATAGTATAACGCCACAAACCTCAACACAAGAAATTGGAATCAATAAGAAACATTGCCCCGTATTAATTAATCTCAGTATCGATACCTCTGTCAAATTTTCAGTTCACTAATAACGTCACCCAGTTTCCAACACAAGCTTGGCTAAAAAATTGACTAAAAAACAAATTAACAAGAACTTACCATAATTCTCTACTTCAGAAAATACCATAATTTTTTTATTTGTTTAGCCAAAATACCATAATATTATTTGTCTGACTATCTAAAATTTTGCATAAGCATTGTTTCCAGTTTCACTTGGGACCATTGAAGGTCCCAAACTAAGACAATGGGAGGAAATGTCTCAATGCTAGAGCTCAGTAAAATAACGTCAGAACCTGGTGACCTGTTTTACTCGAGGACGTTTGGGGGCATGGTTCTGCAAGTTCCAGCTTTCTATGATAATATGATTTCCGGTACGTTTAAAAGATGTTTCTCAAATGCTTGATTCGTTGAAATCAATTAGATGTAAGGCTCACAAAAGCCTAAATCTTCAAGATGTATTATTCGGGAAAGCGAAGGCACCAAGCAAGGTGGACTCACATTTTCTTTTAGATTAATTACAAAATTCCAACGTGCAAAATTTCAATATGAACCAGTTTCCCAAGAAACTAATTTCTATCGTTATATACGTGTTCATCTGGACTCCAAACCGCACAAATGCAATGAATTGTTTATAATGTCTTCTCTAAACTGTTGACTTTAAGACTGGAGCGATGACTTTTAATGCCTTCATTAGTTTGCTCCGTAAGTATGCAAGAGTCCTAGCTTGTATACTAACATCTTTTTATCTCTTAAAACAGCTGGAACACCGAAGAAAGTTAGACATGGCCTGTTCCTCGTTGACTCTTCGGCGTATCGCAGTAAAAGCGAGTACGAGAGCCAGCTCGACTTCATCAAATCAATATCTAAGCGCCTTAACGTGTCTCCCACTGGGACACGAGCAGGAGTCATTTTGTATGGTGACGAACCACAGTTGAGCGTGGGACTATATGATTACAGCACACTCCAGGAATTTTACTCCTTGCTTGATGATCTTAAATTTCAACGCGGTGACCGCTCACTCCATAAGGTAAGTAGTTGAAGAACAAGGATTTATCGCTTGCTTGCTTGCTCGTAAGGCAGGGACGCCTAATGATAAGAGTGTCGGTCTCAGAATCGATATGTCTCCATTCCAGCGCTTACTCTCACAGCACAACTCTGCACTCAACATGGGAACCGGCAAACTGTTAGCGCAGCCTAGCCTGATGATAGGGTCTAGAGTCCCGATCAGGGGGAGTGGAAATACCAATGATGGGGTCAACCTACAGAATTTTGAAGGCGCTCCGCATTCCTGGGCGGTTGTTGCCCCGAGCAGAGACCTCTGCTTTTTTTTGTTAACAAAAACACCAAAGTGTGTATTTACCCTAAATTTGTTTGTGACCTTACTTCCTTCCACAGTGAGAAGAGGTTAATGCGTTTTTATCTCCTTTCTTAAAAAAAAAGGCGTTGACACTGGCTGGCCAAACTCTTCAGAAATCGTCCCAAGCATTACCAAACTTCGTTGTCGTTTTTGTGGAGGGGCAGCAATACCTTTCCAGTTCATTGGTGATGCTTCGTAATGCAGTGAAACCCCTTCAAGCCCTTGGCGTTACCGTTTTCGTCGTTGGAATTGGAAATAGGCTGAACAGTCAAGAACTTGTCTCAATGGTGCAAAACTCTAAACACATTGTTAGAGTAACGGGTTTTGCAGATCTGCTGCGTCAAGTGGAATCTATTGTACAGCTTATAGGTAAAAAAGAAAAGTTGTTTACAATTTTGTGATCGACAGACTGACCGACACACCAACTACGAGGTGACCAACAGATCGACTGGCCGACCAACCGACATACTCACTGACCAACTGATGAATGACTGATAGAATGGCTGACTGACTAGCTGAATGACTGATTGTCTGACCAAATAACCAACTGACCAAAGGAACAACTAACCGAGAGATCAACTGAGCGACTGACCCAGTAACGGACTGACAGACAGACTGACTGACTGATTGGCTGACTGATTGACTGACTTACCTTCTATACTCACTGACGTCAACTGTCTTTTTTCAAAAGACTTCACTATAACTGCAACTTGTAAAGAGACCATTGACGTGGGATTTCTGATGGACGCTTCTGGAAACATAGGATTGGAGAACTTTTCTAGAGAGAAGAATTTCGTGAAGCTGGTCTCCAGACGTTTTGCGGCCACCTCACCCAACACAAGACTAGGTTTGATAGCGTTCAGCGATACACCGAATCTATTTGTCGATTTTGGTAACTTCGAAAGAAAGACAATTGACCAGTTTCAAGCGACGGTAGACCAAGTACCATTTCAAGGAGGAAGGTCGAGAATAGACTTGGCTTTGCGGGCAGCATCGCAGGACCTGTTCACTAACAGAAGAAGTGGCGTCTCCAGGGTGAGTGAGAGTAATGTAAACTAGATTGAGATAAAATGAGAACTCCTCAGTGGCAAGATTCAGGCGTTAACGTAAACATAAATGAATTCAAATTAAAGCAACAAGACCCTGCAAGAGAAAATGGTGACCAAAATGCACCACCTTTGAGGCATGAAAAATGCCCCGGGAAACATTCCCTTTTCTACTTTTGAGATGATAAGTATGTAACTGAATATGAGATGCAGTTAAATTATACTTTACACGTAATTTTTAAAGTTTAGTTTTTCTCTCAGCTAGCCAGTAACCGATCCGATTTGTTTTGTCTTTTATTGAAGTGCGATTAGTTTGTGTTTCTTCATGTTGAAGTTTTTGTTGTTACTTAAGTTGTTACAGCATTATTACAGCATTTCGGTTACAATACACTCAGTAAACTACCCCAAAACAAGAATTTCTTAAACTCTGCCAAAACGTTGTTTCATAAGGAAATCACTTTTTCATCGGTTTCCATTTATAACAAAATTATTTCAGAAGTGTAGCAGCTGCCATAAGCTGCCATTGTTTTATCGTTGTACCAGCTTATATTGTGTCAGTGCTATAAGTGCATTGTAATTTGTTCTATTTTACTCTCAAAGGGTTGCAAGCTATTCACGCGAGACCTTACGAGAGCGCTACATGACCAAATTATTTTGCCTTGATGATATGAACCACATTATTTTTGTTGTCAAACCTTTACTGCTGAATATTTCATTAAGGATGGACAGAAAACATTTTTAAGTGCCAGGAAACGTTTTATCAACTGTTTTCAATCAATCTTTATTTTCACTCAGTCTTGCTCAAAATAAGAAATTACAACAATGGACAACTAGAAGTTCAAATTAGAGTACTAGCTGCCTGGAAAAGCCTTGGGGGTAGCGGAACCAGGCAGTGTATCATGACGTCGAAGGGTTGTACTGTTATTAAACAGGCCAAGATTCTTTGTATGTTAACGGTAGGCAAAATTGGCGAGATATCTATCTAGTTCGGTTGTACCGGCTAGGTTTCCTTTTTTAACATGTGTCCACCAATTGAACAGTAACCTGTCCCAAAAGTGAATGATCTTTCAAGAAATAACACTCCAGCAATGTTCCTTGACCAATTTTCCCCTTTTCTTGAACAATTTTCACTTTTCAGGTTTTGATTCTCGTCTCTGATAGACGACAGTCAAAAGATCCCGGCTATTACCCGCTGGCTACCGCCATCAAACCACTTCAGGCTCAGCGAGTTAAAGTCTTAGCTGTTGGTTTTGGAAATAGTGTTAACACCCGTGACTTAAAGGTTATCACTGGAAGCAACGATCGCATTCTCTCGGAACAAGAAACTGGCAATATTGACAGACTTCAAAGAGAGCTTGTGTCTAAAGCTTGCATAGTATAGAAATAGGTGAGTGCTTCAATAGAAATCGCTAAAGTTCTACTATTGTAATAGAGAAATTGCTACAGTGTGATTTGCTGGATATCATACTATGCTAAGCCACGCCGAGCCACTCCACGCCATGCCACAATTGTGGAATTATATTGTTATAATAATGGAAATGCTCTAGTCTGATTAGACTACGAGTAGTCCCTCTTTCGCCTAGTCCGTCGTGTGTGACACGA
>CM042752.1:8549756-8572935 GCA_022496165.2 Catalaphyllia jardinei
CATGATAGTCGATGATAGTTGATCCTCTCCTAACTATCATCAACTATCACCAACTATCATTTACATGGTCAAAAGGCCAAGGAAGTTCGAGATAGTTGACAATAGTTCACTGGCAGTGGCGCGAAAAAATGTCTAAAAAGTAGGGCCGGGCCACATATTCCTGTGCTGATGAGACGTAATATCAGGTCATTACTCCATCTCGTCGCATTGCCATCTTACCCGATGAACGTTTAGTGATACGCTTCTTTTTTGCGATGTCTCCTCTAATACTTGCGAGTCGACGCTTTATTCGGAAGATATCTTCTCTATGTTATATTGGTCTTCACTATTTTCTTTGTCACCATTATCATCTTTAATATAAACACGAATTTCTGAAGCTACAGCTAAGCCTCGCTAGGAATTTTTCATAGCGGCCATTTTAAACGAGCCCGCCGATTTTCGGGGAAAACAGCTGAGAAAAAAAGATCATGAACTATCACACGCGTGGTCAAACGAGATAAACTATAATCGACTATCAGGAAGAATTTGAACAAGCTCAAAATGAATGATAGTTGATGATGGTCGATAATAGTGCATGATAGTTGGTGGTCAAACGGAACTCGGCGCGCGCTTCAACTATCATGAACTATCTCGTTAATTATCGTCGACTATCATGGGCCGTTTGACCAGCGCTTAAAGCACATCCATGCGAAGTGTTCTCATGGAGGAGTTCTTTCCTTATATATGCATGCTGGTTAGGTTCAAGATGACACAGCCGGAGAGTTTTACAACCATGTTTCTTTAAGGACAACCTGGCCAGTATCTTGGAACCCTCCATCATGTTGCGCAACTCTAACAACTCATCACTCATATGCCTCTTAATTAGATGCATATCTTAAAATGACTGACTGTTTCTTTTGTGCAAAGGGAACGCTAGCGTCTCTGGAGAATAGCTTCCACGCCATCGGCCTACTTCGCAAAACGCTTATCTTTCGCCCCGCTCTCTCTTTAATCTTTTCCATCGCATCTCCACCTGAATTTCCGTACAGATTTCTTTTGACTCACTATTGGCCTTTCATTTGCTCAGGAATGACAGTGTTACCCAAATCAGCCAATTGACTTTGTGGCGCCAACATTTTGGGAGTGGTCAAGTGCACCCGCGCCATGTCATCATCTGTGTCAAAGGAACCAATAAATCTTTGCACAGAGTGGGTTAATCGTTTTCTTTCATGCTCTATTAGCGCGCTTGCATTAAAAAAATGGCAGCTTTTTCTTTACGGCTGGATCTCGCCATAGAGATAAACCGTCATTTTCTCGCAAACGAGTATGGTGACCTATTAATTATTTTTTTGTTGTTTTTGGCTGAGTAACAAATGTCTCTGTGTAGAATAAATATGGACCAAGTCTCAGTGTAGAACAAAAAACAATCGTTGAAAAAGTGAATTTAGCAAGCAATCGTTACTACAATCATGCTGCTATTATGAAGATTTATTGGCCATAAACAAGGTGTCGTTGCTCTCAAACGAACATGGGTCGGACCCCTCATTTTTATCGCAAACTTTAAGTTCCTACAAAATTCTCCGTGCAGGTTCTATTTCAGTGGAATGACCTTAAATCATTGAGTCCAACCAACGCAGGGAAAATTTTTGTACCATGAACGTTCAAAATAGGCCTTTTGCAACAAACGATCACATGGTACAAAATCCACCATGCTGGAGGGCAAGCTCATTATTATTCCCGCACTGGGACATTAAAACAAAGAGACCTTAACTAGTCAAGCTTGACCGCCCTTTGTTATAATGTCCCAGTGCGGGAATAATAATACGCTTGCCCTCCAGCATGGCGGATTTTGAACCATGTGATCGTTTGTTGCAAAAAGCTTATTGAAGTACGAGAAACCACCTTTGCAATGCGGCCCCTTCTTCACCCCCCTCCACTCCGGACTAACGCTAAGTTACGAGTAGTAAAGGGGGTCGGTATGGCCGGTAGCCAATCAGAGAGCCGTATTTTTTGAATGGACCAATCAGAGAGCTGCATTTGGCCCACGTGATGTTGGTCACGTGGTCTAGGACCTGCAGGGGTCTGGACCTGAGTTTGGGTGAGGGCCTAGTGCCGCTCTGTCCACATGGGAACGAGGTTGACCCGAAGTGACGTCATGACAACTGGAAGTGACGTCATGGCAACCGGAAGTGACGTCATCGGATCGGGAATGAGATCAGGAGGTCGAAAACAAGGACAGACACCCAAGGTAAAAGGTGAAAAAACGATTTTATTTCACAGATTAAAATTAATAGTTCTACATTTTGCATGTCTATATCATCATCGAGTTGGGCTGCCTGGCCTTGACTGAGATCTTCATCCAGGATGGTGGACTGTTTTTGGTAACCGTAGGGATACGACAGGAAGGTGTCGGGATCGACGACGCGTTTGTCGAAGACCACTCGGTATCGTTTGGTTTCTTCGACCGTTTCCAAGGTTTTGGTGTGAACATCCCGTTTGATCTTGTGGGGGTTGTGCACGGGGATGGCACGTGGTTCGTCTAGGGGTGCGGTGCCTTCGTCGATGACGTTGGCCTTGAGAAGGTCAAAGTTTAATTGGCTTTGTCCGCGTGCATTGAGGGTGAAACCGCGTACCTTGCATTCCACTTTACCTTGGTGGGTTTTGTACCCGTAATTCTTGGGGCCAGCGGCCGCGAATTCGACGATGTGATCGTCGGGTTTCAATTCGCTGGTGAATTCGCCGAGATGATCGCCGGTGGGTAGCGTGGGTTGGCCGGGTCGTTGGGCGAAGATGATGGAGTCGGTGTTGAAGTAGAGGACTTGTTGGGGTCGGAGTCGACTCAGTCCTTCTCGGTAGAGTTTGAGCCTGGCCCAGCAGGTGGTGAAACAAGCCACGAAGATGCTGATGTTGATCTGGATCTTTTCTTCATCGTCGACGCGCCTGTGGACCACTTCGATCATTTCGTCATTCATGACGCGTAGGTTTTGGATTTCCCGACTGTCATCGTTTAACAACTTGTACAATCCAGCTGGCGTGGAAATGGCTTCGACTTGGCTCTTGTTACCTTGTTGCCCGTACTTGCCCCAGAAACTGTTGAGCATCATTTTGGCGAAGGAGCGTCGGCCTGGATTCTTTTGAATCTTGCTGGGATCGAGTTGGATGCCTCCTTGATTTGGTAGTCTTGGATATATTGTTTGCGTTTGTCGGGATCGTCCCTCACCCACTCGGGCCATCCGCTGGCTTCTTGTTTCATTTTGAGAAAGGTGTTGACGTAGGAGGAGAACAGTTGATCGGATTTCTGCGGGAAGTGCCAGACTTCGTACACGTGTTGAATGACGTAACCTTGATTGACGGCTTCTTGCCATTCGGGGGTGGGCCAAGTGTCCAGGAGACAGCGCTCGTCGTGGGTGTGACTGCAATGGTGACTGCGTTAGGTCAGCGGTTTGGGTTGTTCTTGTTCGACGCAGGTTCGACAGAGGGGAAACGTGAGTTTTCCGCCGTGACGATAGGGTAAGACGGGATGGTAGAGACCGTGGGGTGGTAGAATCTTGCATTGGACCAGACCAAAGTAACCGCTGATATCGGTGCCTGGAGGTTGGTTGTAGATCTCGGGATGTCCCACGGGATAGAAACAGTTTTTGTTAGTCCAGGGGTAGAGGGAGGTGAAATCGAGGTAATGGATCTTTTCTCCGTCGACGACCATGTGATGCAGTTTGATGGCATTGGTGCGTCCTCCGAAAAACGCGTCTCGGGGTTGGAGTCTGGGCACGAGTCCGAAGGAGTTGACGAGGGCACGCAGGGTGGCGTCGTTTTTCTTCATGGCGTGCCACTCGCATTCCCACATGACGACGACGCTGTACCCCATGGCGAACAGAGCGTCCTCTTTGCGTCGGGTGACTTCGTAGACGTCACGCATGGTCTGATCGTTCGTTTTGTGACGCGTTTTGTCTCGTTCCGGGTAACATTTTGGACAGCCGTGCGAAAAGCAGCCGTGGAATTCGTACACGGTGTGAGTGTTGGTATCGTACCCGTCCACGTGGAAGGTCTTGCCATCTTGTCGAATCACGTGTTCTCCTCCGTTGCGAGCGTGTCGAATGTGACCACCGTGGATGTGATTCAAGTAGGTCAGCCATTCCATGGCTGCGTGGGAATGGGGTTTACCTTGTCCGTGCCATCCGTGGATGGGTTCGGAGGCCAGTTGACCTTCGGGCATGTGCTTGGTGCGGTAGAAGAGATTGCAAGCGGAGGCGATGGTGAGACAACGTTCCAGGGGATTGAACCCGCTGATCTCCTCGAACTCTTGGCAAAAGACTTGACAGGCGCCTTTGACCAACAGCACGTCGGATTCGCAATAGGCCAGGAGTTCCTTTTGAAAGTCAAAGACATAGTGGGGATCGTGTGCATCGTACCATTGTTCAAATTCTTGGGCGTGTTCGACGGACATGCCTCGAGGATCGTAGTAGGTCTTGTCGGGTAAGGCTCCCACATAATCTTGGTGGTCGGGCGTGTTGAAGAAGTGAGGGAAGAAGCCTTTTTTGTGTTCCTTGAGCCCGAAGGCTTTGGGGAAGGCGGACAGCGGCATTTGGAAGAAACACAACGAGTCTTTGAACACGATGTTTCCGTCCATGATGGACAAGGATAAGATCTTGGCTCCATTGACGAGTTGCTCGGGCACGACATATTGTTTGTAGAGTTCGTCCAGGATAAGGTAAGAGTCGAACCCTTGGGAATTGTGAGCTAGGACGGTGAGTTGGGCATCGAGGGCCAGTTCCCTCAGCCAATCGAGAAAGTCTCGGATGCAAGTGGTGCCTTCGAAACGATACAGTTCGTCGCTGTTTGAAGTGGCGGCGCACACTAGGTTGGGCACGTGGATGCCGGTGTCTTGCATGGTTTCGCTGTCCCAATAGACGAAGAGTTTGTTTTTATCTTGGGAACTTGGTATCCCGTCGGCTTTTCGTTTTCTGGATCTCAATAATTTTCTCCTTTCTTCCAATTTGGCAGGATTCTGAATGAAGCATGGGTGGGTATTGAGATCGCGATATTGTTTGCAGGATGGACATTCGCTGGTACCGCACACGTGCCGCGTCTCGATTTCGCGTTCTCGTAGTAGTCTGTTGCAGTGTGTGCATTTGCGTAGGACGACACAGACGGGTTTGATCTTTTTTACGGCATCGGCTCTTTTTCCGTCGGCGACGGAATAGACGTAATGGTTGCCCATGCACTGTTCACCGAAAAATTTCCGATGGCATCGTGGACATGTGTGACGAGCTTCTTGTCCGGGATTTTGTAAGTAATCGTGGCACTGCGTTTGACAACAAGCGTGACATTTCTTGCCGTTGCATGATGACGAAGGTCATCGGTGTTGAATTGGGTCTCACACTCGACGCAGAAATAAATGGACCCGAGAAATCCTGGGAGGGAGTTACATCCGTGGTAGTGTTCTCCCACTTTGATGAGTATGATCTCTTTGGGTCGGGGTCCTTTGAAGATGATTTGATATTGCAGATCCACCGAGAGGACAATGAGACGGTACTCGAGCAGATGTCGTTGAAAGGTTTCGATTTCGGGTAGTCCGCAAGGACCTTTGGGAACGCCAGCCAGACGATATAATGCTTGGGCTTTCTTTTGTTGGATCGGGTATCCATCTTTGAGATTTTGGTAGTCTCGGTCCCGGGTGTTCCCGTTGGCGTCGGCCAACGCTTTCATGGTGACGATGGCGCGTGCGCAACATAGTTGGTCATAGTTCTTGATTTTCACCACGCTCTTTTTAAGATCCAACAATTTTTCCACGGCCATGCCTCCTTTGTGGATCCGTTGGTTCCCAGCACCTTGTCCTGGATCACGAATGTGAGAAATGTGCAGGGAAAAGGAATCGTCCAATCGGAATTGTTTGTTGGAGTTCAGCATGCGTGAGATTTGTTGCATGATTTCCCGCGCCCGTAGATCGTTGTTGACCCATTCCCTGACGCGCATGCGACTGGAATGGTACGAGTGTCTCAAACGATTGGAATTGATGTTGATGAGAAAATGATCGTAGAGATGGACTTTCGGATTGTTGAGGACTTGTTCCTGTATGGCGCGTTGGAGCGCTTCTTCCATTTGGCGGGGTAGAATGTGACGTTGTTGTTGCGCGGGTAAAGGTGCCCCGCCCCCGCGTTGCATCAATCGTCCCACATAGTTTCTGTGTCGGACACCTAATCGACGCACGCGTCGATCCAAGTGAGGTGTCAAGAGAAAATCAAAGCCTCGTTCTACATCGTCTAGATGTTGAGCTTAGAGGGCGTTGTCTTCCTCGTCGTCGAGGTCGAATTCAGGTCTGAATCGTATCATGATGGAGAATGTGGGGTGGATGGACTTGGAGCATTATTTAATGACTCAGACGAGCCAATGAAAGACACACCACAACAAATAAGGAAAAAACAATCCTGAAATGAATGAGAAAAAAATAGTTTAATCACGTGTTTGATGACCTTTTTTTACAAATGGGACGTGTGTCAATTCCCTGGTGGAATGACGCCCTTACTGTGTACAAGGGTATACATGAAAGAAAATGGATGCATTTGAAACCACAACCCGGTTCTGAGATCAGTGCAGTGTTCCAGAGCCGCCTCCAAAGAGAAACCTAAGAATTTGGTTTTTTTCACACCTTGTAGATCCCAATAATGACCGTAAACTCGCATATGAAAGAAATTGTTGCCGCACACACTGTGACGAAAAGTTCGACATTGTATGGGACCTATGAACCACTTTCTTTGTGATTGAATATACAGTTCTATTTGATCACACAAACGGCGATTGGATGGACGTTCGCGCCATTCGATTAATTCTTGACTTGCTCTGTAGGCGAGAATCTTTTCTTTTATTTCTGGTGGTAACAAAGTCCGATAGCTGTCTGTGTACTTCATCAATTCCAATTTGGTTTGAGTATTCATGGTCTAGTCACGAAAAAGGAAAAAAAGAGTGAGAGAGTAAAAGAGAAGACGAGGGACAGAGCTCATTTTCACTGATGGAAGCCAAGCGGTGCCTTTGGTGGAGCTACGAGTTTTTTCCTTCTCGTCACTACACCAAGTGCTGTGGACGTTTGTATCACTGGGAGTGTAAAGTACGACATACGTGGGTGAGACCCGCACACGAGACCTTCTATCCTCATTGTAGAACGATCAATTGTGGGGAACCCTACACGCTGCCTTCGGAGTGGTACCAATATCTCAAAAGTAAAGTGTAAATAAGGTGAGTGCTTCGATGGTCTAGTGGTACAAGACGTCGCGTTGTGGCCGCGAAGACTCAGGTTCGATTCCTGGTCGGAGCAATAATTTTTTTATTTATATTTTTTGTATTTTTTCAGATGGCTCGCACGCATAATACGTTCGAGATGGCGAGTTGTTGTGTCTTGTGCACGAGATCATTGAACGAGGAAGGGGAAAAGATGCTGTTGCTGTCCTGTTGCAAGAACGGCATCCATGATGTGTGCATGCGTAACCAATTTCCAGACCCGCGCCTATTGACTTGTCCCAAGTGTAAGGTCCGCACCAGAGTCAGGAGTGAAGTCGTACGACGCGACGAGTTTTCCCCCGAGGATTCCGATAAGATTGAAGCTTGTTTCCTCAAGCATCATGTAGTGCGTGCCGTTCCCATGACCAGCGAAGAGATGAGTGGGTTGCGTATTGCCCGTGAGTGGGTTCAGAGCCATGCGTCACGTGAGTCGTCGCGTCTTTACCGTGCCATTGGCGTTTTGGTGGCCTCTGCCCAAGGAAAGGGTGTGCGAATGGGAAGATATCGCAGCGCGCCTTTCCCTGGGATTGCTATGGAATATGGTGAACGAGATGCGTGAACGCTACAAGTTGCGCGTGGAACGCGATGGACGAGGGGATGCCTTTCACCACCTAATAGATTACCTATTGGAAGTGGCCGTGGTGGATGACGAGGTGAGTACCCGTGATTGTATTGTGAAAACGTTCAGCAACAACGAGGGGGGATGCCGGGAGTGCCATGGGTTTGCTAGCGTGTTTGAGGAAGAGCGTTATGGTTATCCCATGGCTTTGGGCAACCGTACCTTTCTGTACCAACGCGTGGAACCCAGCATGTACAATGAGTTTGCGGCCATGATGAAGAAGATCAACGACAAGAAAGGCAAGAAATGAACATTAAGAACACTTTAATGACTCAACTTGTTTTGTTTACATGTGTGTGAGAGAAGAGAAAAAATAAATAAACGTGTTACAATTTCAAACGTTTCTTGGCTTGCATGATTCTCTTCCCGATTCTTTCGGTCATGGTTTTTTTCCCGGGTAACTTGTTGATGGCTTTGATCATCTTGGTGTCGGCTTTCCACTTGTCTTGTAAGTTCTTGGAACGACTGTAATCGATGTCGTGTTGTTTGGCGATCCTGTCCAATCGATTGATGCCCGGATCACCTCGTTTCAATCGCTTTTTCAAATGCGTTCCGGGTCCCATGTACTGGTAGCCTGGCCAATGAAATTCGATGCCTGTCTTGCCCAACATTTTCTGAATGACGAAACCGTAACCGCGTTGCCTTTTTCGTTTCTTTTTAGCTCCGGCCTTTGCCATACTTCAATTTCCTCTTGGGATCGTCCCAACCTTCCCACAATTTTTTCGTCTCGGTTTTCTTGGCTTTCTTCAAGGATTGCTTTCCTCCGGCTTTGGGTGTGTAACCTCCACCGTCGTCGTCGTCGTCGTCAATGAACTTGGGATCGACACTGAGGGTCTTCAGAAAACCTTTGGCGGCTCCCGACAAGGCTGCCTTTTTAAATGCTCCGCTCGGCGCACTACCGGGTTTGGGTGGAATGGGAGGTTTGGAGGTGGGAGTGGTCTTTTTCACGCCCGAAGGACCGGGTGTGGCGGGTTCTTTCTTTATCCTTGAAGGGCCTGGTGTGGCGGGTTCTTTCTTGATCCTCGACGGACCAGGTGCACCGGGTGCACCCGTTTCTTTTTTGGTGATCCTCTTCAAGAGGGATTCCAAAGGACTGTCGGCCATGGCTTCGTCTTCGTCTGGGGCACCGACTCCACTGGCGGGAATGTAACCCATACGAATGCGTTTGGTCAATCGCGCTTGTTCCCGGGCCATGGGTTTGACCAGTTTGATGGCCGTGGCACTGGGAATCTTGGGATTTTTGAGGATCATGTGTTTCTCGGCGGCCAAACGTCCCGCTTTGTTCAATAAGGCACTCTGGGTGATTTGTCCTTTGTAGTAGTCTTGCAAACAAAGCTAATCCATTCAAAAGTCTGTGACACCACTTGTATCGATAAAACATCTGTCTTCGGCACCACCACTGTTTGTGGTAATGAGCATACAAGTCATCCAAACGAATAAGCAAGTCGTCGTCGAGGAGTTGATGACGCGATCCGTTCAACAAAGTCACTTCGAAAGGTATGGTTTCAGTTGCGCACACTGGTGTAATTGCGCGTCACGCTGGGTCGTTGTCCGTTTTTGTAGGTCGTGGTGATCGTGTTGGTGGTGGTGATACCCACAATGCGTCGACCCGCTGCCCGCTGTCGCTGATCTTGTAAGATTTGGGCCAATTGTTGTTCCATCTCGGCGTCGTTCAAGAGTCGATTGGTGCCTCGTCGTTGTCGCTGTCGACGTCGTCCTCTAGAAGGTCCGGCACGACCGGAAGCCGAGGAGTCCATATCGTCATCATCATCATCATCATCATCATCTCCGCCTCCGCTACCTCCGCCTCCGCCACCGCCACCTCCGCCACCGCCGCCACCTCCGCCACCGCCACCGCCTCCGCCACCACCACCACTGCCGCCTCTACCACTCCCTGCACTGCTTCGTCGTCGACTGCCTGGATCACTGGGAGTAGAAGGGGTGTTTTGACGAGGAACGTTTCTGTGTTGTTTTCCACCCCTGGTGGAACGTGTGCGGGGTGTTTTGTGTGCCACGACCGCTCGTTTGCCTCGTGCAGCGGCGCTCAGATACCCTTGTCCGGGTTGTGTGGCGGCTCTTCCGGGTAAATTACGAGTGCTGAGTGAACCCACCCCTGCCACGGTGGCTCCTTGCGTCGGCACCGGTGCTGGAGTGCTGGTGTGCACGGGTGTTCCGGCCCCAGCAGGAGGAGTGTTGAGAACTCCATCCGTGGCCCCGACGGTACCTGCTCCGGGTGCTATGTTGGCCAAGTATCGTTCCAGAAGATCGTCGTTGGCGTCGTACGCACCCATTTCTTCCCAGGAGTACGGTGATCGAGGCTCTGGGGGAGAAAAGGAACCTCTGGGTGAAAGGTCAGAAGGTAAGGCTTGAGCGATGATGTCGGGCGAAGCACCCACACCGGCGGGTGACATGGACAAAGAAGAAGCGCGACTCATTTTTTTTTGTCCTCACAGTCGACCGTTGATTCTCAACTCTCTTTCCACTAAGAACTGAGCCAAATCTAGTTTCGATTGAATCAAATCCGTGAAAGCCGTTTCTTTATAACGGTTGAAGAAGGTGTACACGTCGCGTCGTCCGTCACATCGTAAAATCTGTTGCATGGCCTCGTAGTCCACGTCTTCGGATCCCATACACCATTTCAAGTGACATTGACAGAGGCGTAGAAATCTCGGAAACCACACCACTTCACTGCGTAACATGTTGCTTCAACTGATGACATCGCACGAATCCTTCCTCTTTTAGCAGGTGGCTCAAAATGCGTTGATCGTCGCTGCTCTTGGGATGAAGATCCAACAGTAAGTATCCGAAAGGGCGTTCCGTCACTCTGCGATAAGTGTCTTGCACGTCTTGCCATTGCGTGGGAAAGGCTTGGAGAAGGAGATTGCGCATTCCCAATTGATCGCGCGGGTTCTTGAAACTCACGATGTAATGGGCATTGCAAGAGATATTCTTGGCGAATTTGCCGGGTGGAAACATGTCTTGGCACAAGTACAACACGGTGATGTTTTGGTGATGAGAATATTTGGTGAAAAGATCCAAGACGCGTTTGTCGTTGCCTCCTTCTTCCATGAGATCGTCCAAGACCAACAATCCTCCTTTTCTCCTGGGAAACCAGACGGGTAGCAGTTCGGAATCTGGAATCCCTTCGTGAAACTTGATACCGTGCTCTTTCATGCGTTTGAACCCGTCTTGCCACGATCCGTAACAGTAGTAGATCCGTTGGGGCGGGGTCTCGAAGAGATCCGAGTTCTCCACCAACAATTGAGTGGTGAAGAAGGTTTTCCGCAACCCGAAGGGCCCACTATCATCATGCTGGACGGGGTGTGGAATCGAAATGCTTCACGTCGTTCCATCTCGGTATGCTCTTCTCACCACGGAGGATTGTGAAATCGATTTATTAATGTACCCTTGATGTACCCGCGACGAAATGCACGAAGACGGGCGCGAGTTCTCAATTTGGAAATGGCTTGGCGAGTGGTCCAGTGATATCTACTGAGAATGCTGACCACTGGATGATAACTGTCACAGGTCAAGATCTCTTGCAAGATGGGAATCAGAATAGTATTTTCATCTTTGAGCTTTAAACACTCCAATTTCTCCTTGCAAAGACCCAGAAACCTCGGGAACCACTTTGCTTCGCTACGCAACATATCGACATCTGAAATGAGACCACTCACGGAGGCGCTCACTTTTTAAATCAAAATAGGGACTGGGCGAGGATTCGAACCTCGGACCTTTGGGTTATGAGCCCAACGCACTTACCACTGTACCACCCAGTCCATCTTCCTCTTTGGAGAGTAAAAATAAAAAAGTCGACCCCGCGGGGAATCGAATCCCGATCTCCCGAGTGACAGTCGAGGATACTAACCATTGTACTACGGAGTCATCGCATGTGATCTTTTAATGAACTTCAAAATAAATATTACAACAATAAATGGCGCACGCCGCAACGAGAGGCGCACGTGTCTTGCTCACACTCACACTTGGGATGCCAGTCGTTTTGTTGTTGTTCGATCAATGTTTTCAACATCTGTCCTACTTTATGATCATTGTGCACGTAATCGTGCTTGTCGAATCGATTCAAAAACTCTTTCATGCTCTTGCCCTGCGAACGGTCGATCAAGAAAAATAATGCGTAATCGCCGCAACTCTGACTGTAAATGGATTGAAGACTCTGACTGTTTTGGATGACGATCTTCCAGTGACGATCCAACCACGACAGTAAAGGTCCTGTCGTCTGGTACGTCTCCAAGGGTAAAGCGTAACTGTCCAGGACTTCGCACTAGTCCCTACACGCCCACAGAGCGATCCAATGACGACCCGGTTGACCTTGTCGATCCGTGTTGACGATGTAAGCCACGGGTCCCTCCTGGTCCGGCGGGGGGTCTGGTAATCGATCGCAGGGTCTCGTGCCGTAGAAGTAGGGTCTCAGCGACGGTTGACTTTGGGCTAATTGATCCAATTGTACGTTGTTCAAAGCTACTTTTTCCATCTTCTTCTTCTTTAGACTTGGTACACGTCATACTGCACAGTGTAGTTACTGTTGATCTCCATCAGATTTTCAAATTCGGCGTAGACGATGGCCGTCACGTTGGTCCCTTGATCGGCACCAAAATCCAACACCAATCGTATTTCTCCGCTCAGCTTGGGGTTCAACACTGGACTGTTCAAACAGCCGTTGGCAGCATTCTCAAATACGAACAGGTGACCGTAGCCCCAATCTTGAGCTCTCACCATGTTGCCTCGACTCTTGCAAAGACTTCCCGTGGCTTCGAGAAACTGTACCTCTCATGTTCTTGCTGTCATTGGTGTGGATCAATTCCAAGGGCACATAGGGATAGGTTTCACCTCTCACCATTTGTTTGATACTGGTCAGATTGTAATGCTTGAAGGAGAAAGGGTATTGGGTAGCGTCGCCATTGAAAGCCGCCGAACTGACCAATACCACCACCACCATGTTGGGTAAGCGATTCTGGAAAGGATTGTTGATATCGTAATGACGGGTATTCTGTTGGATGTTGTAGGTCCTGATCTCACTTCTGACGGTGGGATAGCTCACAACTTTCTTTCCACTGTCTATGACACCCATGAGTTCTCTGTAGACCGAGGGATTGAGTCTCACTTGACAGAGATAGAGCTTGACTTTGATATCTTCAGGATTCAAAAGAAAGGCAATGGCACCTCGATACCGCATACTCCAGATATCCGGTGAATTGAAGTACATCTGAATACCGATCTGTACGTTGGGGACCAACAGTTTGCTCAGGTGGAAGACTTCGATTTTGGGTGTGAAGCACAGGACACGAGATTTTCCTCTGGCATGCTTGGCGTTTTCCAGGGCCAAGGTTCTCACGAAGTGTTCGTTTTCCAGACTCATGGCTTCAAAATCGGCATGGGTTTGATCCAGTTGATTGGCCGTCAAAGCGTCCGGGAGATCGATGGCATTAAACCATCCTTGAGGCTTCAAAATGGTCTCACCGTCATCTCTGTTGTAATTCAACAAGGTTTCCAAGTAAGCCTTGTAGTGGTAGGTGTCGGTCTGTGGACTGATGAGCGTACCGTTGAGTCGAACATTGATCTGCTTGAAGAGGGAGTGAGCAATGTTGTTCACCAGGTAGGTGTGCTCCGCGGCCACAGTGTCAGCTACTACTCCTGCTGTCACCTTCTGCAGTTTCCATTCCAATTCGAAGTAACTGCGCGAGAGAGATCCACGTAATCTTCTTGGGGATCGATCTGGAAATCGATGGGGTTAATACCCGTGGTGAAAGGATGGATGGGGACCAACCGATAACTCGAGATGCTGACATCGGTCGGGGGGACCCGGAACAGACTCAACACGGGGTTCTTGACCGCCGCCGAACCGGCCACGGGCACGATGTCCGTCATCGTGGTCGTCTTCTTCTTCTTTTTCTCTTCCGAGACAACGCTGTTATGACCCAATCGTAGTTCAGGCGTTTTGTGCGTGAAGGGAGAAAGGTACCTCCCTTTTGTACTCTCCGTCTTCTCCCTCGTGACAAGTCACTGACGATGGGAGGAATGCGACGAACGCGTCTCGAATAGATGGGGTTCATGGTCCAAAGATGTCGTTGAGTTTCTTCTTGGCTCTCTTGTTGATATCCTCCAAGGCTTTGCGCTTGATCACTCGTTTGCCAGCGGTCTTAGCACCGCGAACACCTCCTCGGACGTTTATGGGTAACCCGAGTGGCGTACCCGTTTTTAAACCTTACCAACCACCACTCGCCGACGAAGACACCAGATCTCGAAAGAATCCGTGTCCGATTTGTTCGTCGGGTCGAAACCGAGTCAAACTACCACCTCTCATGTCTTCTTGAAATGTAATGTCACGATAGTGTTACCTTCTCCAAACTTGACCAATTCACCCGTGGTCTCTGCCACTTGCGTCTCCACAATGTCGATGACATCTTTACGTACTGGTATATATTGCATGTGAAGAGGTTCGAATTACTGAGATCCTTTACCTTGACGCATCAGACTCACTTCCCGCAACAGATCCGTGACTTGATTTCCAACCACGCTGCTACCACCCACGTCGGAGTAGACAAACAACGAACGCGAACTCGCTCCCACCACAGATTCGTAGGCTTTGTTGATATTCAGGAATCGCCAGTTGCAGAAGACACTGAATCTGACGAATCCATCCGAAACCAACCCAAATCGAGCCGTTCCTTTCTCATCGATCACGTCGTTGGTCGAATCGGACAAGACGGGGATGTTGTTTCCATTGAATTCTTGCTGAATGTTAGGTCCCAATTGATATGTTTTGATGTCCTCCCTATGACGGATCCATCCCATCATCTCGGCCAACTCCAGATTGATGATGAACCTGGGTCGGTTTCTAACAGAAGTGTTAGTATCATTATTGTAGATCACCAGTTCGTCTCCTTCCCACCTGAATACGATGTAGTTCTTTTTACCACGTCATATTTGGCTCCTTCCGCGGGTCCATTGTCGTTGTAGATGCGACGTTGTTCGAAAAAGGTGATCATGGTCTTCATGAATCCAACACCGTCCACATTGGAGAGCATTTGTTTGAGTTCCAGGCAGTCAAAGTTCGCTGACCCGAGGGTAACTCTGGTCATACTATCCTTGGTTTGAATACGTACCCATCCACACTTGAAGAGGACTGTTTTATTCTCCTGTGAACCAGGTTTGTCACCAATCAGCACACCCACGATCGAATCTGGAATGGCAATACTGGCCAAAGCCACTTTCCATCGCGAACCTTCCAATCGGATGGGATGCGGTAAACGGATCTTGAAATGATTGGATATATTGTTGGGAAACTCACTCTTGCTACTGTGACTGGGTAAAGTGACGTAAAAGTCACTCATACTTGAAATGCAAAGTCACGGTCGTCACACCCGACACGAAATCCACCAACGTCCCGTCGTTCTTGGCGACTTGTGTCTCGATAATGTCGATCACGTCGCTGCGCACCGGCATATATTGCACCGTGTGCGGTACAAAATGTCTCTCTTCCAAGGAGTAAGGGATCTCTCGCACCAGATCCGTGACTTGATTGCCCACGATCATACTGCGCATGGCATTCGAGCACAAGTACAACGGACGATGATTGTGTCCAAACGCTCTCTCGTAAGCCCCGTCCAAATCCACAAAGACCCAATTGATGAAGACGCTCAGGTATAGGACATCGGCATCCACTTTTTAAAAGATCTCGTCTCCATTGTTGACGGGTCGGACCAGATCGACGGCCTCCGGCACCACACGGGTCGGGAACTCTTTCCTCAAATTAGGACCCAGCACGTAACCCGCTCGCCCGTCCTGCTAGTTTCCCATTTTCACCTAACCCATGACCTTCGCCAATTCCAACCCGATGCTGAACTTGGGATAGCGCGGCGTATCGTTAACCTGGATCGTCGTGCAGGTCCGCGAATTGTCGAGGCTGGCTTCCCCGTCCTGGGAGCGATTCATCACCGTGTACGTCCATTGGTAAGGATCTCCTTTCTTGTGATATCGTAGATCCGAGATAGTTTGGTCGTTCAAGGCCCATAGATATCGATCCCGTACGGCATTGAAAAAGTCCGTGCCGGTCTTGGGAGGGGTTGGAAAATCGGTATCCTTCACTTCCACCGTCTCGGGCGCATAGATTCCCGCCTGCGGATCCGACAACTCTTCCCAATGCATTCGAAACAGGAACGGATTGTCCAACTTGATCCTTCGAGGGGCTTCGAGTAAAAACACACTGGTGACGCCCACTCTCCATCCCGGTTCCTTAAACTGTAACGGGTAAGGCATACGGTTCTTGAAATGGTGGGGTGTATTGGCCGGGAATTCCAACGTGCTGGCATGACTCAACAATTGCACGTAAAAGTCTTTCATGATTGCAACGCGCTTTTCTCGACCCAAGTGTCGTACTTGTCTGGCCAACCTTTCCAACGCACCAACACTTTATCCCCTTTACGTTTGACGATTTTTTCCACCCTGAAGAGATCGTCGTCTTTCACCGTGACTTTCTGCAGATCCTCCGCGTAAAAGGTTCCCTCCACGGGCGTCCCGTCCCACTCCTTGATCTTGTAGGTGGTCACGATGCCCGTCACGACTCGACTCACAACGAACACTTCTTCTGTCCAACCGGGTAAATACCCCTTTTTGAACGTACGGTACTTTTTGTTCAATCGCATGCGATCGCCCGCTTTCAGTTTAGGTGGAGTCCGTTGACCTTGCAGTCGTTGAGCATACAGATTCTTCCACACTTGTTCCTCGTTCTTTCTCGTCACCTTGACGGGCGCCATCTTGATACTCCGATGGTACGAGCGATTATAGCCCATGACCAAGTCTTTCAACGCCGGTAAATAACTCAACGTGTTCTTCACGGTGAAATAACGATACATGCGTTGTTTCAACGTGCGATTGAATCGTTCGATCACACTGGCTTTCGTATCGCCGCTGGTAGAAAAATGACCAATGTCTTTGCGTTTCGTCAAAGCTTGAAAGGTCTTGTTATAGAATTCCTTCCCATCATCCGTCTGCAATCGACGCGGGACATGGCCGTCACTGCGTTTCAGGATCTTCTCGAATGCCGCCGTCACGTCCTTCCCTGTCTTGGACTTGACGGGTTCCACCCAAGCGTACTTAGACAACACGTCCACGACCGTAAACAAATAACGATACCCTCGATTGGATTTGGCAATGTTTCCCACCTCGATGAGATCCGCCACCCACTGTTCGTCCATGCCAAACACCAACACGTGCAGGGTACGAAAACGGCGTCTCGTCGGTTTGTGAAGCGTGTAGCCCAAATCGGCTTCCAACTTTTCGCGGACTTTGTTCACTGACAACTTATGCGACTTGGCAAATCGTTCCACGCCTCCCAGACTGCCTGTCACGCTAGGATCTCGGTACCAAGACAAGACCTTGGCATAACGATCCACCTTCTTCTTCTTCTTTCTCTTCCTCTTCATAATAGACTCAAACGCACCAGAAAATCCCGGAAGAGGTCGGGATGATTTTTACGAATGAGTGCGTACCATCCAAATGAAAAGGGTTGCTTCTTCAACCACAATATAAACACCACGAAACGCCCCACATTCTCTTCCACGTGCGTGGACAAAAACACCGCACACGGGTCATCGCTCAAAAAGGTAGGAATGGGAGTCGAACCGTATTTATCGTACACTCTCTCGCAACGCGCGCACAGAGCGTACCACTCAGTCAAGTCAGACATGATTCCCCAAATGACTTTTATTGATCGATACATCGCACTTTTAATCAGACTCCTCGTACAATTCGTTAAAAATGTACAACTTATAATATTTGCATTCTTTCCGACAACACGTGTCCCCGTGCGGTTTCCACTTCAAAGCTCGACTGCTATCGTCCAGGACGTAAAACGCCACTGTCATGTTTTCCTTGCAATCACTGCAAAGTTCACGCTCGTTGGCTTCGAGAGCATCGAAGAAGAACCGATCCTTCCAGTCCGAGACCTCCCGTCCGAGTCGAAGCGCCAGATCCACCACGTGTTCGCACACATCTCGGTACGTCCTGGTACGGCCCAAATTCACGGGACGTTTCAGACGGACACTCAATCTCTCCACCAAATCACGCGCATACGTAGCAGGGGCCACCAATCTCCGGATCTCTTGACACATCATGAACGTCAACAACTCGGTGCCCAACAGACAATCACCCTCTTCCAAGGTCTCGGGAGGACACGACAAGGGTTGAAACAAGATCTTGTCTAACTCCTTGACGTAACACATCAGACACCAGTCGTGAGTGAACAGGTAGGCGTACTGTCGAGCTTTCAACAAAGGCAGAATCTGGCGTTCCCACTCGGGACGTTTCCCCAACAATTCGTCCACCGTCCATTCCCGATCGGGTCGCTGATAGAACAAGAAGTCAAACAAGAACAGTTATCTGGGTCCCTCGAGATCATCCAAGGGCGTGACCTTTCATCCACAAGCGAACTCGATCAATCTACTAATCTCGATACTGTTACTGTACAACACTCTCTTCGTCGTCGTCATCGCGAATACAACAAAAAATGATTTACAAAGATATTTATACATACACATGCATGTCCCTATTTCTGATTGGTGTATACGACATGTCCTTATAAGGGCATATAAAGTCACCATTGGTCAGGAGGAAAAAACCACGTGCACCATCACGCGCATCCCACGCCCGAATCCACGCCTGGATCACTCGGCACCCAAAGTCGATTGTTCATCTCTTTCATAAACACATCCACCGTCCCTTTCTTGTCTTCTTTCTCCCTATACACTTTCCAACCAGCTCGATAGGCATCTGCCAATCGACTCACATCAGCAGGATCGTTTTCGTGCTCTTCACTAAACTTCAAGACAGCTTCGGCCAGGACCGCTCTGTAGCTGTTCATTTTATAACCCTGCGCAGACACTCCTTCCATCAAGATGGTGTCGATGTTTCGCTGTAACAGCAAAAACAAGAAATAAGGTTTCTCCTCCTCCTCCTTCTCCTCCTCTACATTCTTCACAGATTCGTTCTGAGGCACTTCCATCTCTTCACCGCCAATCATCGTCGTCAAAGTGTATGTGTACGCATCAACTCGTTCACCTTTATACAATTCCTTCTTGCCCTTATTTGGTCATAAACGCACCCCATTGGTCAGAATCATTTTGACCTTATTTGGTCAACCTCGCAGCTCATTGGTCAGGTTTTTTCACGCGTGATCTACTCACGTGATTCCCAACCTACATAAAGCGCAACACTCACCGTGCCGTCATTTCATTTTCCTTCGTCACCATGAACGAGTGCAGTGTCGAAGAACAAGAATCTCCCACACGGTACATGTTACCTGAAGGTCAATTATGACAGATGGTGGACCCACCAACCGACACGCCCACCAAGAAAAGAAAAAAGGAGACATGTGAAGGCGTGGTCGATTATTCTCTGAACGAACATTCGCCGGCCAAGTATCCCATCAAGAGAAAGAACAAGAAGAAGAACAAGGACAAGAAGAACAAAAAGCTCAAGTCAGGTAAATCCGTTCACTTTCATTCCACCGTCACATTGAAAACCATCTTTCGCAAACTCCAAGATCAACTCGAAGAAATCAATTTAGTCGACGAAGAGGAATGTGCCTCACGCGTCACCGCATTCGCCTTGAAACGAACACGTCAGAAAGAAACTTTAAAATACCTGCACCAATACCGACCCCTCACGTCCAAACGTAAACTCGTACTCAAACACATACAAGATACATTGCAAAGAGAAAATCGTAACCAGTCTTCTTTTGATTCTCCTCCACAGACCCCGTCGAAGAATTCGACCCAGATGAATTCCTCCAAACGCTCTCCAAGCTAAAACAAGAAAAACCCGAAGAACCCCCCTACAGAAATCCTTCACCACCCGACACACCCCTCTTTCATCCTTGTCCGGTTCATCCTGGTCAAGCTTTGGAGCCAAGAGAAACCGACACCCAGTGGGGTCATTTGGAATACTTCAAGTGTCCCGTCCAAGGTTGTTTTGTCGTGTGCGGCGCCAACGACGTAGAGCAATACCTAGACTCAGCCCAACGACAACTCTACGAGAAATACCGTCAACTGCCCTTGGACAAGATGAATTGCTACTGCTGCAACCCGTTGGCCATGACCATGTCCCATTCCGAAAGGAACCCCAATCGGCTCTTCTTGAAATGCTCCAAGCGATTATGCGATTTTTTCCAGTGGGTCAATGAATACCCCACAGGAAAAAGACGCCTCTAGTTAGAAGCCGACAAGTTCATTCCACTCTTCGATGGTAGAGTGATCAAACGCAGCGTCCGAGATGTCCTCAATGAAACCCCCCTCCAGAAAGGGGTACGTCAAAGCATCGACCGACACATGGGTCCCTTCGAAGGCAATTGGCACCCCGAAGACATAACCCCCAAAGAAAAACTGCAGTTAGAAAGAAGGGGACTGGTCACACCCAAGTTCAATGACGTGGTCCGTGATGCAGTGCAAAGAGAAGTCGAATGGTACATGAGCAAGTAACGTGTCAAGCATTCATTGGTTCACTCCCTTTTGATATAGAGACACTCGTTTCAAAACCAAGTCATTTCAAACATGGAGGTGATACAGGACAATCTCTGCTTCATTCTCGACTTAGAAGGGTTCTTCATCAACAAAACGTTTCATGCCAGAGAATTGGGTTACTACACTTGGAACGGAGAACATGGATGCCATGCTTTCTTCATCCCCATCCCCTACAAGACTTTAAACGAGCAAGACAAACGAACCGTCCATTTTGTCTTCCGCAACATCCACGGACTCACTTACCAACCCAGCCGACAAGAACGTTTTCAAGACCCGCACGTGATACCCAAATTGGTCAAGGACATTCACGACATGTACACGGAATGCAGTCAAGGCAAGAGAACCGTTGTAGGCTACAAAAGAGGTCACGTGGAAAAAGACTTGCTACAAAAACTGAACTTACCTTCGCTCGATCTAGAAACATTAGGCTGTCCCAAATACGATGTCTTAAGAAGTCAATTTCATTCTCTGTTACCCAGTTGCGGTTTCCATCGCGATGAAAAAGTACATTATTGTCCCGTCACTGAATGTCACGCCTTTTGGCTATGGTACCAATCCTCGTGTCATTAAAATTGAAATTTAAATGGTTCATCCTGTGTGATCATTGACTTTTGACAGAGGTGGTGGGGTTCGACCCCGAAGGGGAACCCCAATGAAAAAAAATTAAAATTTGCTGAAATAGTCTCTCAAGCGTTCTAAATCAGGAAGACGACTCTCCATCTCTTCCTTGACCCTCTGCCGCTCCACGCTGTTCCCATACTGGTCATGGGTCCTGACCAGCATGCCCCGACACTGTCGTAATTTCTGAATCACCTTCAGGATAAGATCCA
Source organism: Catalaphyllia jardinei (assembly GCA_022496165.2). NCBI lineage: Eukaryota > Metazoa > Cnidaria > Anthozoa > Scleractinia > Caryophylliidae > Catalaphyllia > Catalaphyllia jardinei. Next base: position 8,570,993 of record CM042752.1, read on the forward strand.
TCCGGGTCTTCATGTGGCGGCGAACGGTCTCCCTGGTGGCACGACGTCTCTTCGTCTGCACCCGTTCCCAGTCGTCACTTAGTTTTTCTACATTATCATCAATATCCCGGAGGATGGCTTCATAACTGCGCGTGGCAGGCATGACGGCGCTCCAGACCAGTGTAATACTGCGAGTGACGAAACCCCGCACTCGCCTCCTTTATGTCTGACATCTCCACCAATCACAGGTCTCCTTTTCCGTGAAGTCAGAAAAGAGGGGGGATAGGGGTATCCTCCTCTCGTGACGTCAACAAAAAACACGTGACACCCCCTACTTAAGAGTGAGTGCTCATCTCCCCTCTCATAATTCATGATGGCTTGCAGACAAAGTCTACGTTTGCTAGGGATGGGACCCGAATTACTGCCCTTCCAAGACAAATGCTTTATCTGTCAATTAGATCTAAACATTGCCTCCGTCACACGTTGTCGCGTGATGCCCTGCTGTGGGAAAATCCTCCACAAACGCTGTTTCCGAAAAGCCTACGAAATCAGTTTTCAATGCGGACATTGTCGACTCACGACCAACGAAGACAGCAACAGCACACAAAGCACCCACGAGGAACTCCAAGCCAATGAAAGCCTAGAAGAATCTGACGAAAACCCCGTTTGGGTCACACCCCCGGAACTACAAGGACCCACCCAAATCGAAAGGGCCAGAACCGCCATTGCCGAGCTCAGGAACAGTGCCGTCGCCCACCGACTTCATGAACCAAGTACTCCCTCGTGGGATCGTCTACCACACCCCATCGATGCCATGGTCTGGTACCTCATGTGGATCAACCTCGATTGGTTCGTCTCCACCAATCCGGGTGGACCAGCCACACTCTTCATTCTCGCCGCCATTTACACACCCGTCGAACCCGTGCAAAGATCAGAAAAACCATCTATCAACTCATCAATCAAAGCATCCCCGGCGAAGTCAGACCCTGTCTCCAATCCGTCCATTACAGAATTCGATTCCATCACATCGAAGAGCATGTGCAAAGACAACCGTCCGCTTACGCCTATCCCTACAATCCCGACGAGGTCACCATCACGCACATCCGCTTCACACGGTACTGGTCTCCTCCAGAGTACACGGAAGATTATCCCTACACCACAGACATTCAACCCACTCCTCCATCCAGCCCATAACGAGGATGATGATGTCCAAGAGTGTGTGTTTGTTTTTCATGTAACCCAAAACAAAATCTGTGAAATTGAAATCGTGTCAATTTAGGCCGCTGTGAGCCCAAAATATAAAAAAAATTCCAAAAAAATTAATAAAAATCTAAAATACCTGAAACTTATATTCTTAGAACTAGTTCACCTAGGCCTTTATTCTGGCTAAGTTTGGGAAAATCGGTTTTTTTCTATCTTGCATAGTTGATCCTTAAAGCGTAGTTGATCCTTAAAGCAAACTGCTCTTAATTATTTTTCACGTACTATAGAAGGGACGATTTCACTCCATGACTCCATCGCTCCATCTCTCGTTCCTTCACTTCTCGTAGACATTTCGAAACCGGGGGGGGGAGAGGGGATGGAACTCTCATATGAAAAGGCAAGGGATCCTTGTCGTGACATTTAAAGTGAACTCGCCTAAAGGAGACTAATGTGAACGTTGCTTGAGCTTCATTAGACCCCCTAAAAGATACCTTTTAAAGTGCCTATGAAGTAAAAAATAATGGCTGCTTATATGAAAGGCTTTTCAATATAAAGAAGAATGGCGTTTTCCTTTTGGGAATATCTTTTTTCTAAGAGATATTTACGTTTTTTATTGTGCAAATGAGGAAAGTGATGACGTCATAGGTGGTTCCACTAAAATAGTACAACACTCAATCAAGAATATCTCCAGAAATGTGAGAGCAATGTTCTTCAAACTTGGCACCAGAAACGTAGATCACAAAAGGAACAGAATGACACCT
>CM042752.1:8629076-8639178 GCA_022496165.2 Catalaphyllia jardinei
AATTCAGCATCTACTATTTGCCCATGGGTGTATGCTGCTGACGTGTGTGCAAGTGGTTTACAAAGCAAATATTTTGACAGACATCGTTTCCAAAACAAATGGTAAACGCCATGGCGTGTACTATTGAGTTATGGTACACTTGGGAGGTTTGCTAAGCACTCAAGAAGCTAGAGTCGCACTCGGCTATCGCCTCGTGCGACTCTTACGCTTCTTTCGTGCTTAGCAACCTCCCGCGTGTACCATAACTCAATAGTACACGCTATGGCGTTTACCATTTGTTAATTTTTACTTTTAATACAAGAAGATGAACATGTTAACACGCCAGGACCAAAGAAGCAAATGCTATTATTTGCTAAATTTTTTACTGGTTCTAAAAAACACAGGCTTTGACCGTTACAGAGTCACCTGGCAGACATCTTTGCAGTTTCACAAAGTACAGTTTCCAAAATTCTTACAACTTGGATGAATCTTTTGTATCATGTATTAACGAAAGTTGTTACAGTAGGTTCTAATTGAAAAGCACATGCCTAAGAGCTTTAGTAGGTATCCTCAGGCCAGTGTAATTATTGACTGTACAGAGTTTTTTTTTTTATTTAGGGAAGTCCACTCAGCCTTCAGCTCAGAAAATTACCTGGAGTGATTACCAGTCACAAAACACTTTCAAACTCTTAGTTGAATTAATTGACTTCATCGTTGAATCTTTTTATACAAAAATGATATTTCAGTAACTGATCTATTCAACTGAATTATTATCTATCTATTGTATTGATCCATCTCCATCATTTTCAACTACTCAACTCTACAGACCAAGTTTATTAGTTAATTTTTTTCCATGTGCTTTATACACGATGTATCTCTGCGCGGGATCTCTGAAATAAACCCGGTGACCGAGTTTCTCTTGCATTTCCGCGATACAAGTCATTATCTAACCGCAGTAAAAGTTTGAAAAAACCTACATATTAGAAGATATAAGTACGTCCTTGGTCACAATGAAGGCTAGCCCTTTTTCCCCTTATTGCCCAGCAACACTTTCGTCGCCTTTACATTTCTGTCAGCCCTATTTTTTCCTAGCGATGGATTACTTTCTCAAACATATTTTCACGCTTCGTGAAGGTTGAAGGCTCCCAGCATGAGCCAGCTAATGGATGAATATAGGCCATAATTCCACGGCCTCCGTGGCGAAAGGAGTCTTTTTGCGAAACTATTCGTGTGAAAATATGTCACCCATTACGTTCATTCCGTCATGGAAATCAAGTCATTTTCATGTGAAACGTTTTTCACGAGCACTTATCCTGAGAGGCAAACAGCAATTGAGAAGAACGTGCAGAAAGTAGACTGAACACAAGAGAGCTGCGGAAATCAAGCCTACGGTAATATCTAACCGCGGTAAAAGTTTGAATAAACGAACGTCCCTGATGGTCTGAACGAACAATGACCCTTTTTGTCCGCGATCCTAGAGATCTTATGGAAACAAGGTACTAGGATCAATGGCCTCGTTGGAAGTAGCAAACAGAATAAGTTTTAAAATTTCACTTAAGGGGCTTCCGTGAGATAAAAGACAGTATTCTTTACAAACCAAATTAATCAGTCTTTATTTTTATAACCACGCTTTAATGCTTAACTCTATTTTTAACAAAACAACGCAAATTGAAGCAGTCTTACTTTAGCACTTTTTAGTAGTAAGCCAATTAAGGTACAAGTGTCAAGCAGCTTAAAGCTCTTGGTCAAAAGTTCCCAAAATTTAATACAGCATCTTTGTTTGTTAAGCCGTGTCACTCCATGTTGTGGTCAAACGGACGGAAACACTGCATTACGTTGAAGCTTTTTGAAGTGCCCCAGAAGGCGTTTCCTTTGTGTACGATATCATCCTGTAACAAAGTACGTTCACTAACAGCAAACAATAAAATGAAACGTTAAAGAATGTGATCTTATCAGTGTCCGGTACACGAAAAAGGAGCCTTTTTTCCAAACACATTATTATATTCCCCACCCAACAATTTCGGATGACTTTGAATCACAATGCCGGGACCATATGACCAGGCCACGGAGAGCTTAAAAGACAGCTGGCGATGGTTACATGAAATCTATAGATAGGTTTCTCTGTCAGGGTCAGGTTTTGATTTCGCAGCAAGTTTCCTCTTCATGTAGATTATAGTTGCCAGACACGCAGCACAGAATACAGCCATGGCAATAACAATCACTGTAGTGACATTGAATGGAGAATCTAAAACAGAGAGAAACAAATGCCAAAATGAATACAATCCATGCGTGTGTTTAGTTTGGACTGGTCGGTGAAGCAATAGGAGTATGAATGAGTCAAAGCGAGAGGATCACTTCAGCCATTCAACATGGGAAAATCAGTCAGTCACTCCGTTAGTCAGTCAGTCAGTCAGCCAGTCAGTCAGTCAGTCTGTCAGCCAGCCAGTCAGCCAGTCAGACAATCAAACAGTCCGTCTGTCGGCTAGTCGTAAGTAGTTCAGTCGGTCTGCCAATCAGGCAGTCAGATCAGACAGTCCGTCTGTCGGTCGGAGAGTCTGAAAGTCAGCCAGTCAGTCAGTGAGTCAGCCAGTCTTTCCTTTCGTACGTCCGTCAATCAGTCGTCAGTCTGTAAATCCATTGGTCGGCCTATCGTTTAGTCAGTCAATCAATCAAACAATCAATCAAACAATCGGTCAAGGAATAAATGAATGAACGAAGAAACTTAATGTCAGAGGGTTTACCTAGATATTAGCTAATTGTGAACACAAATAAAAATAGTAATAAATTAAATAAACTAGGGATGCTACGAATGTCAATAACCTGTTTGAAAATTTAAAATAATTCTAAAATCGCTAAAAAGTTACAAGTATGATTTTTTTAAAATATTCACAAACTTATAATTTTAGTTAGAAGGTGATAAAATTCCACAGTAAAACGTGGTTAAAAGACACATAAGCTGCAATTGGCGCACCTCAATAAAAGGAGTCATTCCGTCGACCGGTCTATCGGTCGATTAAGCGATCAATCAATGCCATGAATAAGTCAATTCTATATACCTTTTGCTGTGTAGTAATCTCTGTCCACTTCTACGTCACTTCTAAAAAGGAACGGTCCCTCAGTAAGGCCGGCCCGTGCCACACCCTTTTCCTCCTCCATAGCTCGTTTTCTCCTGGGGAAGTCAATAGAACAACCCACAGAGCACCGAGAAGTAGGATCTGAAGCGTTGCAAACCACCAAGTTACAATGCAAGTAAACAAAACTTCCATAGTCGCCTGTAAACTGGAAAGTATCAAAACTGAACCTTCTTGTGCCTTGAGGAGATGAGTAATATGTCACCGTGGAATCCACAACGCAGCTTAAAAATAAAACTGTCATTAGGCAAATTTCATGCTCAGCGAACACATCAAAAGGTACACTGTTAATTACCCCAAAACAGATAATCATGTCTTAGGTAAGTCAGTGCAAGTTTGTCTTCATTTTACATGGAGTACGGAACGCACAAATAGCACAGTAGGACCTCAAATTAAATCGTGAAATCAGAGGACCAATGAGACACAACAGGTTTTTAATTACGTGGTGTCCATTTTGAATCGTTCATGTAACGCGAGACGGGCTCTAGAGCCGAAAAAAAGATAGTGTCCGGGACTACCGACAGGATTCCAAAATTCGTTTAGCCGTTCGATCCCCTTCCAGACGATCCAGACCTCGCAGCAGTTGACAGCGATTGAAAATTCCAAATGATCACCACTCAATATAGGTAAGATTATCTTTCATAAGTCTTTTGATTTGACGAAAGGGCCCAGGAAGAAAGAATACGCTCTTTTTTTGAAAATATGCTCGATATTTGTCCTTAGAAATTATGTGTTCCGATCAGCGAGCAGTTCTTGAGGAGAAACTGTGAGCTTCGAGGAAAAACTAATATTTAGGGCCCAAACTTGAAAAGGATATTTGGTTCGAAAAATCGGAGAGTTCGAGAAATCGGGAGTAAAATCATAGAGTTCGACTGAGGAAAGGGATACAACTTTTGGTTCAAGTTATCGGGAGTTTCCAAAAACCGAGGGTTTGAGAAATCGCGATTCCACTTTATATTTTTGAAGCCAGTAAGACAAAATACTCTATGATCGTAGTTAACAATTGAACGGCGACCTAGTACAGTCCCTTTAATAACGATAAAACCTTGTATTTGTTCTTATCACAACCAAAGGACCGATGTGTGAAGCAAGAAATAAGTTCTTTTCAGAAACTCGACTCAAACGCAAAGAAATAACCATAATTGACCATCTCTCAGATCGACCATCCCCTGGTTCCTTCTGTCGATCGTCAGAGGGCCACCATGTAGCCAGTGACAATGTTGTCCCCGTGGGGATACATGCTACGTGCTGTGTGACAGGTTTCGACCAATCATTTGAGTTCGAAAAAAGCATTATTGACTGGGGAAATAACAATACAACACAGGAAGAGTGGGTGTCACTGATGCACAGACTGTAATAACGCTCTGGGGCCAAAGGCCAAGAGGCACAATCACAGCAAACAAACAACGGACCATCAGTTGCGGGATTGTCAGAGCTATGGAGACAAGGTGGGCAGGACAAGATAATAACATAGCAACTATGTACCTGTCTCGAATGATGTCATATTTCATATCGTCGTCAGGATTCTGAGTGGGTGTGGCGTAACACCTCTCCTCTCTGATTGTCAGTCTGGTATCTGGTGAATCCACCGCCAACTGGAACAGTAAACGAATCAAACGTAAGACGCTAAACAGACTAAGATATTACTTTTTATAAGGGAAAAGAATGAGCCAGTTGATGGTTGGTCAGGCAGCAGTTATCACGCGTAATTACATTTATCGATATGTGCATGTCTTAACAGCTTTTCTATCGCTCATATTTGTTGAAACTTCATCATTTCATCATCATCATTTTATTTAAATAATTAAATTTAACAAATAACATCTGATCTACATTTGTGGTCACTTTCTGAATGCAAACAACTGTCGCTATTTTATTTTCGTTGAATTTTATACTTATCTAGAGGCAAATTCAGCAAGATCGTTTCAAAATGCTTTTCACAATTGTTCAGGCTTTAAATAATATAGTTTAGTATATACCACACAGGTGAATAGTACTTTTTGCGCGCGCTGATTGGCTAGCTCAGAGGTGATTAGCCAAGTACTATTCACCTCCGAGGAGCCGAAGAAAAAAAAGATGGCTTTTGTCGGTATATTGTCACAAATAAAGTTACTCTTAGGGCCGCTAGTTATTCAGCTTGTGTGGTATATAATAAAACAATTATTCAACTAAAACAATTATTCAATATTTAGCTCGCCGCTTCGCGGCTCGGTAAATATCCACCACTATTCACCTTCACTTCGGTGAATAATTGTTAATTATGTTTCCTGAACGTCGTCATTTTCCAGCCTATGGGGCCACCTTAGCATTCTTACTGCTGAAGGTCACTGAGGGAACAGAATAATTTCAGGTCCGGTTCAACCTTGGCGTGTAACACAAACCAATGTTTCCCTTCTTATGCCTGATAGAAACGTGGGTGGTTCTTTGGTTTTCGATTGTAGTTAAGAAATAGAAAACATGTCCGTGTTTCTATCGAGTTATACAAACACGAGTGGAAGTTTGGGAGAACGAGAAATGCTGTGGGAACACGAACCGTAGAAGAATACATACTCGCACGTTTTTAAAAAACGATTTTCGTCCTTTTCCTTAAGGTGATTCCTCACATTTATATCGCGCATCTTTTCTGCGCATAATTTATGGCGTCATTTAGCACGCCCTCGTGCACGCGCATGTCGAGAACATGGCGGATTTCTCTTGATATTGAGCTCTGTCAGTTGAAAAATGGATATAGCTCAACAAAGAGCACGGGCACCCAAACTTTCTTCCAGTCATTGTACTGAATCAATTTATCATAAGCTTTGCGCGAGAAAATACTAATCTGGTTCCTAGTGCTGAAAATTGAATAAATGAAGAAAATAGCAGATACACTGTGGTCTTTTCTATTTTGCAGTCTTTGTCAATAAGTTTGGCGCAAATTTTAATCAAGGATTCAGCTTTCTAAATCAAACTTAAAATTTTTATTTGTGTTCGACACAATGCATTGACTGTTTAATGCGTTTTCACATGACTTAGATTTTGCAATGATTATTGCGAATACGTTCTTGTAATAAGCATTAAATATTACCAAAGTAAGACATTTTCAAGGGCAATTCCCCCCACCCCCACCCCTTCTTTCAATTCAAAATTGAAGTGCCTGCTCATATGACAAGTATTTAGTAGAAAAAGTATGAAAAATCTATTGTCACTTTTATTTCAGAGGAATAGACCGATTTCGATATATTAAAATTCAGCCTAAAACAATAGATAATTTGGTTTTATCAACTGAGTTGATAATGTGAATTAGCCACCGTAAAAAGATTCAGAAGTTAGCTTCTGAATCTCTTCAGAAGTTAGCTTCTGAATCTCTTTACGGTGGCTAAGTCACATTATCAACTCAGTTAATAAAACCAAATTATCTTGTAATACTCCCGCCGACGCAGCACCACAGTTTCTTTAGAAACTTACCCCCTTTACTAAAACAATAGACCTCAGTACGAGGCTGTGAGGAATAAACAGAATTTGTGGGGTTTATTCCCCAGAGCCCCATTGCCTCATTTAATATATCGAAATTGGTCTATTACCTTAAGTGTTCCAATTCATACCATGTGCCACCCCGTTAGTCGAAATTTTAAGCTCAATAAATACTTTTTTTGACAGTGTAACGACACTAGTGTGAGGTGTCCTGATCACCCCTGACAAATTTACGTGACCCGGAATGAATTGTTTTTCCCCTTTTTTATTTGCCTCTGACGGGTTTTTATGTTCTTTCAGTTTTGGCAGATGATAAACTTTTTTCAAGCCACAATGATATGGACCATTTTTAAATTACTTTTCACTTGTTACCTGTACGTAGAGAGGTTTGCTGAGGGAAACTTTTAGCGGGAATTCTTTGATGCCGTAAGGAAGTAGATAATCTTTGTCTTTAAACACCGAAATTTCAAGCGTGAACTGCGCTTTTGTATCACCTCCATCCATAGTCATCTTCACCTGAAAGAAAATCACAATCACAGAGTTAGTAAAAACACGGCCAGTAATTCTGTAATTAGGAATTGGTGTGACAAGAATTTTTCTTTTGTTTGGCTAGTACTGAAATTAATCTCAACAGCCTTACGGTTAGCCTGGATATAGCGCAATGTTTGGCCTGGAGAGCGCACTGGTTGACCCAAAAGCCACTGCCTCGACAGTGAATAGTTCTCTATAAATTGAAAGGGCAACATGCACCATGAACGAACCCAAAATAAATATATTGCTGACACTTTTGTCACAGAAAAAAGGTCTGAACTTGCCTTTTTTCCGCAAGTTCCTTGACAAATTCCCCGGCCAGCAGACATTTAGCCTCAATTTACTCCCCACAACACTCGCAAATTGTGCGGTTGATGGCCCACAGGAAAAAGAGTGGTGGGAGGCTGGGCTGGGGGTGGGTTTGTAGGTTGATCCACGCTACCCATGATTACTATTTTAGTAACGCAACACAACATCATCCTTCCTCTGGGAGAGGAACTCAAACATATTTCACTCAGAAAGCCCGTAGAATACCTGAAGGACAACCATCATCCCGGGTATGTTTTGTTATACCGAGTTTGTTCCCCCCGCTTTCTCAGCCAGCAAGAGTTTCGCTGGGGAGAAGAATTTTGGAACGAGGTTGAGATTGCCCCTGACCGTTACACGTTAGACGTTTTAATTGGTATTACCAACTATTACTAATTTGGTCACACAACGTTTTGAGATACCTTATAAATACTTCGATGGAAATTACTTTTTTTTACATATTGAGTAGTTTGTATGTCCTTCTTTAAACCTGCAAGTCTAAAAATAGACTCTGGGTGTTAACCCACTATAGCCCTTTTTGACACGAACACGCTTCGTTACCTTTCTGGGAATAATCCCGAATGTAGAAGTCACGCCTTCCTTGGTGTAGTAACAACTGAAAGGAATTAAAAGTTCTGGCATTCTGGTAATAACGCCCTCAGAATCGACCTCATCCTCTTGCACGTTGTTGCTATAAACAACTGCTTCGTTCGTGTGACTGCTGTCCGTTCCACAGCCCATCAGGGGCGCAACAAGGCTAAAGTGAGTCTCGTTTGCAGTCGCCATGCACGAGCGGTTGTTGAGGCGGAGATGTATGGGTTTAAAGCCATTCAATACTTCCCTCTCCACGTCAATTTGCATTTCAGTCTTCCGGCAGGTAATCGTTACGCCCTCTGTTAAGCCAGGATAAATAGGTATTAAAATAATTACACAAACAAAATAGAAAATAGAAAAAATAATAATAATTAAATAATTCGTATAGATCTAATATTAGACTTTTTCTTCGGATATTTGGTGAAAAGTACCCTTATATGACTGGTATTAAAGCTATCATTTTTGTTTTTGGATTAAATCATTTATACTAGAAAAATTCGTAATTATAAACAATAATTGGATGAGGTTTTTGTGATATCCCGATATCACAAAAACCGAATTCAATTATTGTTTTATTATACATCGTTTTATGGAAAATATGTGTGAAATGCAAGTAGATTTTATTTGTGCTTCTAAAAATACAAGGACAAACGCACCAAGCGGCCGCATCTTTCGAAACCATTCAAGTACTCGCGCTCTCTAGCCAAAGGTGTATTACGCATGCGCACTTCGCGAGGTGTAATCTGCACATATAATTGGATAGCAGATTATACCCTAATCATGCTTGTCCACAAAATCACGTGAATTCTCAAAATAAGCAGTTTGCTCTTGGCCAATCAGAATGCTGATGGTGAGTACAATGTATAATAATATGAGTAATTATATGAAAGTGACCATACATATTCTTTAATGCATGGTGTTCCCATACAAACTACGTAATTTTCGAAATAATTTTTTCTAGCTACATTATTTGAGCTTTAGATCTTAAATTACGTAGACATCATCTCTGTATCATTGAGTCTAAACCTGTTCATTTTATATTTTGATTTATTTGTTGATAGCTAAGCAATTCGCAATTTTGTAAAGCGCCTAATTGTATCATGTTTTCGTGCCACTCTTCTATACCTCCCTATTATCCCCTATAACTCAGTTGTTAAGGAGCAGGTATTTTAGCTGAGAACAAGCAACGGTTGTTTATAATGTTTTTTAAAACTTCGCCGTAGTTTTCTTGCAATTCCGGCCGTCAGCGTGAGGACGCCATCTATAAAATAATTGTTTGGAAATTTAGATGGGACAAAAGTTCATTCGAGTTCATTTGTGAATTAGTACTGATTACACCATCATCTGATGATGCATTACAGTACTTTAAGAGTGAAGTCATTTAAGGACACCCCTGTCGGCGAAATTTGTGTGTCCTAACTGCTGACAAGTTACTTTTTCAAACCAGACATCCGTCAGTGTTTTAACGAAAATATAATGCACTGACTTATCCTATACAGCCAGTTATGTAGAGACTGATGAAGTCTCATATGTGATCGTTCTATCATACATAGTACTTCAAAGAGATATCTGAATATACTACATCTGCTAACTAACGACAGATGTCTGTGTGATATGCATGAAGTCTGCCAAGATCAAATACGCTCTCTTGGTCAAGTTTGTGATCACATTGTAAATATATCTAATTAGAATCTTAGCGCAAATTGGGTTTGCTGAATGAATACATTATCAACTAAGAAAACTGAGATGTTACAAATAAATAAGCGAAACAAGTCAATCCAGTTCAGTGTTGGGGTCATCAGCTTTCTTACTTTAAATTAGCCTGCGTAGCTGGCGATATTGTAGGCGCGCGCGGCTCCACCGCCAAAACTTTATTTCGCGTGCGCTAACAATGCTGCGGGGTATATTGTTTTAGTAAAGGGGGTAAGTTTCTAAAGAAACTGTGGTGCTGCGTCGGTGGGAGTATTACAAGATAATTTGGTTTTATCAACTGAGTTGATAATGTGAATTAGCCACCGTAAAGAGATTCAGAAGCTGACGTTTCGAGCGCTAGCCCTTCGTCGGAGCGAAGGGCTAGCGGCTAGGGCTAGCTAGCTAGGGCTAGCTCCGAC
>CM042752.1:8639578-8772078 GCA_022496165.2 Catalaphyllia jardinei
GTTCGGAAATCGAACTCAATCGAACCCAATCGAACTCAATTCGTGGATTGCTTCCAATTGTTCGGGGAATAAATTCGCTTGAGCAAAGATTAAGTTATGTGGTCTCAAAAACACGAAAAACACGTGTTGTACTGAAGTAACTCGAGCCTCGAAAAACTTGGTATTAATTTTCAATACCAGTGAGTTTTACCAAAAATCAAGCCTTCAGAAATCAAAAGTTTGATTTAGTTTGATTGTCCATTTATTTTTGTGTGAGTTCGGTTCGATTCGATTGCCGAACTCAATCCAACTCTATCCATGGATCAAGTTCAATTTAGTTCGATTGAAATACGTACAGTTCAATTGGATAGTTTGGGTTTATCAACTGGGTTGACGGTGTGAATTGGCCACCCTAAAGAGATTCAGAAGGTGACGTTGCGAGCGCTCGCCCTTGGTCGGAGAGAATCAAGGAATTTTGGGTTGTGTGTGGTTTATACACAGAAATATGGAGCTACGCTATTGGTTAGTGCCTCGCAACGTGAAAAATAACAGAATAAATTAGTTGAATGAAAAGCGTTCATTGATACCGTGAGCATGAGGATTAAGAGCGCCGATTTGAAAAATAAATTTTTGTTCTAGGGTGCTTCCTTGATGTAGGGAGAGGACGCAGACTGCCATATGTTGCTTAGAATGGTTCGACAGATTAAAGTGTCTAGCGACCGGTTTAGATGCGTTTTTGTCGTCTTTCTCTACGTCTTGAAGGTGTTCTCCGACAGTTCAATTGGGTTCGATTGACTATGCCGGATGGATATCAAGGTGCAAAGATCTGGAATAACACTTAAACAATTTTAAGAAAAATATCAAATCAAACATTACTGCAAGCTGTTAATACATGTTGAATATCTGTACCTTTATATGTAACGTATATTTCCTCTCGTCGATACACTGTATTTTCCAACTATTTTTCACTAAATATGTGCGTATAATTAGTCTGCTTTTTTGCGTGTGTGTTTGTGTGTGCATTGATAAGTGTGCTGTGGCATATCTCTTTTTCTTATTTGCTCTTCCAATCTGTCTCAAATTAATAATCACTTTAATCTCTAAGTATGGCTACCCAGTCTTATTAGCCCATTGAGTTTATTTCGAACAGTCATGTCCTCTTATAATCTCTAAGAACTCAGGTATGTTTCAGGCTTTCAAGTATAGCAGGTATGTAGTGTCTCATTTTGTACGAAAAATGACTTAAAAGACGCTTTAGTTTGACATACAGTAGCCTGCGTTGCAGCCGGACGTGTCACAAAATCCCCGGTATACCGGCGGTTTTTTTCTGCCTGCGACGCAGGCTAACATACAGTAGACTGTTTATAAAAATTTTATAAAATATGTTTTATAAGAATATCAAGGCTGAAATTTACGTGATCTTAAGAATGTTTCAAGAAGAAATCAGAGGCTGAGATTTTGAAAAGAAAATGTGTGTTTAAAATTTGGAAATACAATACAATAATACCTTTTTGTGTGGCTTACACGAGGTGTATAGCCACTCAATGGCATCATCTGATTTAATTATTTGCTTGTCCACGAGAGTCGAGCGCCTGTCACGTGGTCCAGTGTCGTAGACATTTTGGTTCTGAGCGTGGTCTCTAGTAACTTTTTCAGGTGATCGTTTCGCGAGTATATTCTCGTCCCAGAAGCCGATGCACCCAGACCCGCTTGTGTTATTATAAGTGCAGTTTGTGCAAGAGCTTTTACGCTCCCAAAAGACAACAATTAAGTCCTTACACTTCGGTAGGTTGTACAACACCAGAAGGACACCTGAAAGGAGTCATTGCACTCTCGCAAGTTAACAGCTATGGCTTGATCTTTCGATGCGGGTTGAGAGAGTTTGAAAGTGTTTGAAAGTGCCTGAAGCCACCTGAAAGGGTCACAAAGTGAAATAGACTGTATTGTACTTGCATTCTCCTTACATTGTTGAGAATTCACGGCGGAATTATGGGATCTCGATTGAACAATACCGGTCAAGGATTGACTCTCATGACAATTGCGTGAAAAAAGGATATCTTGTCACGTTTTAAGGATCATTTTTGGAGTGTAATGCTTATGATGTTCCATTTAAATGTATTTACTTGCTCTTACTGAAACAAGTTGTTGCAACAATAATACAAAATGTGGAATGATGTGATGTTTTGATTTTCACAAATGATTTTCTACAAGCAGCAAGAACATTATATGTGCTAACTACAGTCAAGGAAACCAAGTACTCTTTGGTGAAAATGCTGGTAAGCAATGTGTAACAATGTCACTTACTGCTGTCATTTATCATCACATAGAAGATATCAAGTTTCGGACTTCTTCCACCTTGTATAATATTCTTACCATTGGAAATAATCTGTGCATGTAGATTTTTATAGGATGTTCTCTCTAGACAAATTTGCATTCAACTGATGTTCCATGCATCGTTTCAATTTCCAATAAATTATACACATAGGAATAGACATTAACAGGAAGTTTGACAAGTTCATGACATCAAATAATCATGATGTAATGGGCCATACATGTCTCTTCAAAATTCTCTGACAGAAGTGTTTTCAAATTTTGTACTTAACTACAATTTTTGTTCGATAACATTTGAATTAATACAATTGCAGTGATTAAGAATTCAGAACAAAGCTTCAACACTTTTGATGCTCATTCTAGTGATTTGCACGGGATGCCTCACTCGTTTAGGAAATGTACTTTGCTTACCATTGAAGGATATTGAAAACCTTGTATCATATTTGCAAATATCCTGCTTATAAATAGGGGTTGTTCCTTTGAAATTAAAGGTGTCTTTGTCAGAAATAATGAACTTGTTTTGCAAAATGTTCATGAGAGTATAAAAATGAAACATTTGCCTTTCAGTGATAAAAGAAACCAAACACAACCTATTAAAAGGAAGGGATAGTCTTTAACTGAACTTAACACTTATGTCAAGAAATGCAGGCTAATGAGATTCAATGCTCTTTATGAATAAGCATCACAAAGTGTCATTTTCATATTACTTAATATTTGACAGAATTATGTGTGTTTTGGTGACCTTATAGGAAAGGGGACACTTTGTGATGCTTATAAAGAGCATGCATCTTATTAACCTGCATTTCTGGACATATCTGGAACTTTAGAAGAAAAAGAAAAACTATTGATTGCTAGATGTGAATATGAGAAAAGGAGAAGGGCAAATGAAAGTGAAGAATCTATTTAAGGCAAAGAAAAAATGGGCAAATGAATCTTCTGAATCTAGAACAAAGAGACTGGCAACCCAATCTCAGTATCAAAGACAAAAGAATGCAAACGAATTAGCAGAATGTAGAGAACGAGACTGTTCAACCAACATCAATATCAGACAGAAAAAATTATATACGAATCAGCAGACCATATTAGATAAGAGAGACTGGCAAACCAGCATCAATATCAGAACGCATATGCATATAGCTCAACCATTACTGATGAAATCAGAAAATTTCATGCTACTGTCCAGAGTACATTTGCTCTTTATTAACCAGTTGTGGTATAAACACAGTGTCATTACTGCTGAAGACCTTAGACTTTCCAACCCTACTGTAGAAAAATATTGACTGTGTTGACCGCTACAGGCTTTCTTGAAGGTACAGAGCGAGCAAAAATTTACAACATAGCACCTGGCGAAAAAGGTGTACCTTTGAGTGTATTTAGAGATAAATATTCAGAAGAGTTAGCTTATCCAGGGGTATTTCTCGGTCAAAAGAGGCCAGAGAATGACGATAGACTAGTCGATGTTCATTACAGAGATTTTTGTAAATCAAAATGTAGTAAATTTCAACAAATTGAGTAATAACATCTACTTTATTCTAATATTTTCACTTCAGGGTTAATATGCGTCTTGAATAACCCTTGAATTTCAGGAGTCTAATTTAAAGGCCTTGAAAATACTTGAAATTGGCTTTGGTTCTTGAATATCCTTGATTTTTTTATTGAACAGAATCGAAAAATATCAACGCTTTTAAGTTTTAAAGTAAATGAAAACAAATGTTCAAGTGTACAGAGTATACAATTCTTGAAATTCTTACAAAATGTGTGAAACCACTCGTTTTTTCCCACTTAATTGCTCTCTCGTTACTTTCGCGCACGTCCATTCAACCACTAATGCACAGTGAATGTTTGGTTTGCACGTGTTTTCAAGCTCCCCTTGTCTGGCATTTCTGCACGTGCAAGTGTTTATACCCAAAACATCGCTTTGAACACAAACATTTTGCTTGGTTGAAGGTAAATTCATATAGACCCTATGCAAATATGGCTGCCTTTATATTATTCTTTTGTTCATATTTCAATTAGCCTCACTAACCTCGTTTTTGAGACAAAAATTGTAAAGAATTTGTTATCCCGAACGAGGTTAGAGGGGCTATTTTGAATATACGAACAAAAGAAAAATTTAAAGGCAGCCATTTTTGCATAGGGTCTATAAATCAAAGTAGGGTCCTGGAAAATCCTTGAAGGTTTCGCCTGAAAAAGTGTATGAACCCACCCTGTCACAATTACTTTTCATGCACACAGTATTACTGCTAATTATAACCATATGTACAATTGTCAATAAAGGCAATATAAGAATTTCAATTCTGATTTTTTTTAATTGACCATCATATGTAAAAGTGTTCATCTCTGGAAAGATACAGTGTATTGTTAATCCATACTTTCCCTCTGACCGAAATATCCAGACAGTTACTTCTTCCATTGTCCAGTATTACGTTTTCAATGTAATTCATGGTCAATTTAATTCCAGCTCATAATCTTCCCTTCAATTTGACTTCAATTACATGTTACAAGCAAGTGGACTCGTAAGCCACACATGTACGCATTGCGGACCTATTTTAAACTAACGAATGTGAATGTCGTGGAGGTCGTGGGTTCGATTCCCACCGAGGTCAAAATATTTTTTCTTTACCTCGTGTGTTTACCTTATTCCCTTTACTAGGGCTAACGCCCAGTGGGTTATTCATGGGTTATATTAGCACTTAAATTTACACTTCAGAGTTAATTCTCTGTTCCATCATTTATTTTTAACTAAGCCGTATAAAACTCTTCCTCTGTCTATAAATAGCAAAACTGCCTTAAAAGCAGCAAAACCAGCACTAGCTGTTTGTTCGTTGATCTTCGATGCCAATAACCATTTCTGTAAGAGGTTATGTGGGTCACGTCAGGCCGTTTAAAGGGGCAGTGTCTCCCTATTTGGTAACTTTATAAAAAGCTAGAAGGTGTCTTCGCATCAATTGAATTTCAAAAATAATGGTCTACTTTTGTTTTTAAGGACTATTTGAAGGTACTGAAACTGTTTCCTGTCGCCTGCCGCTACGGATGGCAAGGATGGAAATGGATTGAAACTTGAAAAAATTGGCCATTTTTTCAAGATTTGATGCTACGTCTTCAAAAAATCCTCAAGAAATTTATTATGGTTAGCTCTCTGATACAATTCATTTGATATCTTCGTCGAAGTTTTACAGAAGCATTTTGTTCATAAGGAAAGCCTCAAATGATGATTTTAGCACAGAATGGACCTAAAACTGCAAAATCCTCGTGGCACTACCACTACCCCTCTAACTTGAAGGTTGGCTGGCTCCAAAATGAATTCAACATCATTCAGACACCAAATACACTCGAAAACAAATATGTCATACGACATCATCTAAGAATATTCACAAGAACATGTACAGCCTAAAATTGGCAAGAAATAAGAATATTCAGCCTCGGCCGGAAAAGCAAAATTGTTATAAAAAATAAAGGGTGTACACCTATCATAAAAGAGGTACAAACCTGTTAGTGGAGCGCTCTTGAAAACAACACAACTTCTACGACACCCATCAAAGCAACAGATTTTACCATCTGGACAGCTAGTGTTGTCCGTATCGTCACACAAAGAGTGCAGAGACGTGGTACAGCGGTAGTCCTCCGGAACAGGACATTTGGCTACCACAGAACAAGAAATAAGTATAAGAGACAATAAATCAATAAACAAAAAGAAGGCAAACCAAGAGTGGTTCTGCAGTAATGTGACTCTGCTACCGTTCACTTCCCAGGGAGAGGGTAGACGGGGGCTGATTTGGAAGTAGCATTGATTCTGGTTATCGACTAATTGGGTGAAAGGTACCTGAAAAGTACGGAGATATATCTTTTTAGCGAAGGGGCACGGATGCTTCCACTGGGGATTGAACCAAAGGGATAGCAAGAGAGATGGTGATGGGTGATTTTTTTCCTTTCACTCTCTTAGCGCTCTTTCTTGCGCGCTGAGCTCTTCGAATTCAAACCCTGATGATGAAGAATGATTGCCCCAGTTAGTGTCGGATAATTCTCCAAGGATCCACCGTCTTTTCAAAAGGGTTTGCTATGAGAAACAATGGCCAGGGGTCTGATCCCTGCTTCCAGTAATATACCTGCAGCAGCTCCACTCTCTATCGAAGGAGAGACGCAAATATTGTAGCATCCATTGGAGCAGCACTTCGTGTCTTTGACACAGTCGTTGTCCATGTAGCACTCGTGCACATCGGACACACATGGCGGAGGAGGAGGATCGAGGGCTGGGCACGTGCCTGTCTTATCTTCGGATAGTAAAGATAAAAATCAGTATCAATCCGTTTTTATAATTGCTACTTATATAAATTTCGGTTGGGGGTTGTTTGTAAAAGTAAGTTGATGACTTGAAGTTTGGATTTATAAATTAGCCAATGCAGTTCTAGAATAGTTGGAATTCCTTCTGAAGCGATTAGATTTGGCCATAAGGGAGAAACAGCAACTGACTCCGTTTCTAGGACACTTTGCTTGATACTTTAATTTGATAACTAAATTCTTATTTTAGAAGACTGACAGCCGTTGCCGAATGCCGGGGCGTTCGGTTTTGGCAAAACTGATTAATGATATGTATTGCTGTACACGGTCACCGCAATATCGAGCCATGAATATATTTCATGATGCTTACATGAAGAAACTTCGTGAAGAACAATCGCGGACTTAATTAAACGTCTCAGAGACAGGATGTTGTCATTATCTGATGCCATTAAATTAAACTATTGAATTATTCTTGCTTCTAACTACTGTTCTTTGAGGGTTGTAAAGGGGGAACCGAAATAACGTTTAACGGAAAATAAAAGGTTCTTTAACAGTTCAAGGAAAGAAATATAGCACTTTCATTTGTCACAAAAACAACAGAACAGCATAATTTTCACAAGACCTTTAGTGCACAAAATAAATGGATGAGATTTTAGAACTTTGCATCCAAAGCACAGCCTTGTTCGACATCCTCGCCATTCGGTCGCTTTTTGTCCGAGAATAATGCAGAAGAATTAAGGAGATTGAATCAAGTATCATCGGTAATGCTGTTTTCCCACATCATAACAATATATTTAATTTAGGCAGAGGTGGAGAGTTTGTTCTCTTACTGTATGTCCCGTCACCTCTGGTGACAGGATCCCAACATTGTCTCCTGCAGCCAGTGAAACAACAGAAGGTGCCATTTATACAATCCACGTCATGATTGCACATGTGCGTGAGTCCCATGTGACATGTTTTCGAAGGCGTTGTGGTAGAACACTTGCCTGCAGAATCTTCGATACCTAACAGAAACAAAAAAATATGACACTTATTCTCGTGAAAGCTCGACCGGTAGCAGTTGCTATGATTATATGAAGAGGAAAGGCCGCATGAAGTATCTCCCTCTAAATTGTGGGCCACGATCTGACTAGTAATAAATATCAGTGTATATGACTAGATTTATGAAAATGGTGCTAAGAAAAGGCTGGTTTGCTCCCCATCCAGTAAACTACAGTCTTGAATTTATGACTTCTTAAAACAGGCAAAACCAAAAAAATTAGAAGATCCTTAGAAGCTCTTAGAAGAGGGGGGAAAGGAATATAAGAGCGTACAGTTTTGGAAACAAATGACTGACATTCCTTTGAGTTTTTGTATTGCATTCTATTTGGCGCAGTTCAAATATATGATCTTTTTATATTCTTTTGTATTGTTCACCATCCACGAACAGTATTACGAACTCGCAAGGTGGCCAGCTACCAGTTGGCTTGATAGCTCAGTTGGTAGAGCACTGCAATGGTATCGCAGAGGCCATCGGCTTGAATCCTGTTCAAACTTGATTTTTTTTCAGGATTTAGTTTCACAGCTGCATAAGTTGTGTACGTAACTGCGATGCTCATTGATTGGCTCCTTTTTTGCTCAGTTTTTTTTCTGACCACCGCTCTTCATATATCGTTCTTATAATCGACGTTGTAATCGACGTCGTGGTTGAATATAGTCAGTTAAAGGGTCCTTGAAAGTTTTAAGTGAAGAATATCAGTGGCGGATCTAGACCGTAAGCGGAGAGGAGGGGGGCTGTTTTGCTTACCCTGCCGGTTTTTCTTTCTTCCGTGATCTTTTCTTTTTTACCAAAAATAAACGGGGGGATGGGACTCTTTCTAGATCCGCCAATGAGTATAGCGAGAGTTCTCTCTACAATGTATGCGTGTGATGGTTGATTATTATATTTCACTATAAGTGAACTACACATTACATTTCTTCCTATGGACATAACTTAGTAATTTCTATGCACTATGAACAATGCACAACTTACTGCCAATTTCGTCAAAACTTGGATTTACACATCTGCTGAAACAAGTATTGCTGCAGCACTTTTTTCCAGGGTAACAGTCTCCATCATTTTCACATTCGTCGTAATCCGCGATGCAGATTTCAGGCGGAAGCAGGCGTGGACACTTACCAGGTCTTGGATCTGAAAACCGAGTAGTCAGATAATCATGCAGTCAGACAGACTGGCCATCAGTTAGTCAGAGAGTCTGAGATACTCAGACAGTCAGACAGTCAGATGGTGAATGGTAAATTTTAAACTGACAGATACTTCTAATGACCTGCATAGCACTGTTCTGGGTGAAGAATTCCTTTTAACACAAGATACATTGAGCCTTAAACTTCAGCAGAGGTGTAATATGAGGACACGCGATGAAACCAAGAGTTGTTCATCCATTGCTAATTCACTGCGCCAATCATAGATGATATTCCAGTTTAAAAACATATAAATCGCAACCAAACATAATTTACAAGTAATGGTTTTTGCGCTGTCGTCACCTTGCTCGAAACTCGATTAATCAAACTTTACACGAGTTTTCAAGGACAAAATGTCGCGTTGTTTTCGAATTATTCAAACCTTTTCTTCATAGGTTTCTCGGCTCTCTTAAAGTCGAACGAAAAAATATTTATCAACAGCCATTTTGTTGGCAAGAGAAACACCGATGTACTTCATCATACACAAGTCGAGGCATTCAAGAAAGAAAGTGCCGAAGTTAAAGTTAATTCTGCAAATTAATAGCGAATTCTAAGATGTCAGAAACGTAGAAGGAGACATTTATAGCTGTCTGTAGGCCTGCGAAAGTTTTCATTTGAGATTTCTTTCAGTATCGAAAGCGAGCAAACCTCCTATAGGTCATATTTCCATAACCTCCTCAACGCCCGGAGATGTTTGCTGTTCGGCGATGAGATGAAAATGAGCTCGAGCGAAAATTTCACCTGGTGTGCTTTGCGAGCTATGTTCAACACCACCTGGCCAGACACTAGGGCAGTCCGAGATTCCAAGAAAGTCGGGGAGCTGGTTTGTCCAACAGTCAAACAGAGACAGGCAGCCAGTTTGACAATCAGGTAGAGAGCCATACAGTCAGGCGAACAAACACTATCATGGTTGGAGGAACAACAGAAACATAAAGAGGCGCACGAATCGAGCAGATAAGGTGCCAACAAATCTAAAACTTCCACTATATTTACAAACATAAACAAACTTAAAGGGCTCCTTACTTAGTTCCAGCCTGCCGGGAAAGCCTTCGGAAGAAGCGCACCTTTTCCGGCAGCCGTCAAAACAGCAAAGTCCATCTGAAATGAAACTGCATTCCGTGTGATTGGAGCACTGATTCCTAAGAGTCACGGGACAGAACCGTTTAGGCTGCTCAGGAGCAGGACACTTATCTGACATGAGGAAAGACAAAAGGCAAATTTACTTTAAACAGTCCTGGTCATTACATATGTATTGTAAGAATTCTAGCAGAATTCTAGCTACTCTCTTTTTCTGTGTTCCCAACAACCTCCTTTTAAGAGCCATCTCAACGTTGAAATTCAGAATGTTGCGTCTTTGAGAGAGCCACCATCTTGGATAAGGACCCTGCTGGACACAAGGTCAAGACACGCCATACACTTACCTAGAACGTTTCCCTCTGTAGGCTCAGCGCAGACGCTGTAGCAGCCGTTTGAACAGCATTTCTTCGTTGATGTCTCGCAATCCCAGTCAAACTTGCATTCGTCAAAATCAGAGGGGCAGAACTCAGATGGTGGACTTAGAGATGGGCAGGTGCCTGGTCGAGGTTTATCTGAATGAAAAGGCGATAACATGGAAATAAATAAATAACCAGTATACAAATAAAAAAGTTAGTTAGTAAGTAAGCAAGGAAGCCAACCAACAAGGACAGCCGGCCTAGAACGAAGGAAGGAGGCAATCAAGCAAGGAAGGTTTTTAGTTATTAGCCCTGTCAAATATCGAATTGACACTCGATAACACTTGACAGGGAAAGGGGTTGTAGTGTACATTTCACCTTCCCTGTTTATTCCTCCACTGCTGAGATGGGATGAATCCATGCAGCGCCTCCGACATCCATCGAAACAACAGACTGTCCCAGGCGGGCCACACGATAAATCATCCACACAAGTGTTCCTGAGTCCGATCGGGCAGATCAAGTTCTCAGCTGGTTCAGGACAAGTATCTTTAACAAAAAAGTAAGAGTGAAGGTCAAAAGAAACCGAACAAAGGAAGATTAAGAATCTACAATCCACAGATTGAGTTATACTTCATGACGAGTCTTGCCATGGAAAATACCAACTGAATAGCTGCTTCTGTCAATTTTTAAATCCCTACTTTTTCCATTGTTTTTACATCGCAGACCGAGTAATCTTTGAGATCGCTACGTTCGGGTAGTCGTTCTATCGAGAGTGGCACTACTTTCGAGCTTTTCCACAAGGGGGAAAGCATCATAACTAGGAATTTTAGAATAAATCGTAAACATGAAAGCTGCATGAGCCAGCTGAGCAAGTAAATCCCCAAAAAATAATCAGATGGAAAACACATGTAAGGTTTGGAGTTTACTTCGGGCTGATGGAGTTGTGGTTAGTACCAGGTTCGCAATTCTGGACAACGAAACAAGGCAAACAACTGGTCAGTGGCGGATCTAGGGGAGGGGCCCACCCCGCCCTCGTTTATTTTGGGTAAAAAAAGAAGAAATAACAGAAGGGGGAAAAGTCAGCAGGGCAAGTAAATCAAACCCCCCTACTCCCCCTAGCTCAAGGTCTGGATTCACCACTGCGGATTACTCTTCATTCTCGACGATACTACGTACCTGGTAAACTTGTTGTGGTAACACATCTCCTTCGACAGCCATCAAAACAACAATGTGTACCGGTGAAGCATTCGCGTGAATCGTCGCACTGATGCTTCAGTGATTTGGCACAGGGACGTACTACAGGCTCTGGACATTTGCCTGTCAAGAAACAACAGAATTCAAACTGTAGAGTTGTCACAGCAGGACCTAATTCAGTGCCGTTATTTGCATTGCCGCGCAGCGCTTGGTGAGAAGCATTACGTGACGACCCTGCTAATGGCTGCTACGGAGAGTGGTTCTCGACTGTATTAGTCTGGATAATTATGGAAACGTCTCAGCAAAATATGGTGCGTAAGCCTTGACGCTCCTTCGATACGATCCATTCACGATCCTGCGGTCAACACCATAAATATATCACTCTTCAAGGCTTGAGGCCGCTTTAAATTAAAGTGCCACTATGATCAAATTTTTACGTCTTGATTTGCAATTATGAAAATGGGACGCCAAAGGTGGCCAGAAATGCCTTTAATATAGGGGAGGTCTGGAACCCAGTATATTGCCATGGTAACAAAACTGTTAAGCTTAAGGTGTGGAGCACGTTTAGTAGAATCTTACTGCAAAAAATCAAACATTCCTGATATAATTGGCTGAGAGATCCTTTTTCATCATATTTGATCAAAATTTGGTTCTGTATGACGTCATAACTTCGCTAATTTGCATATTCTAAAAACTTAAATATCTCTGGAACAAAAAGAGATATTTAGAAAAGCAAACAGCATTTTTCTTCTTATGCAGGCTACTTGTTTATGCTTTAAAATGGCTTTGATGCGATTTTCGTCATAGTGGCACTTTAAGAAGGTAATAATTATAGTTTCTATATCATGACTATCTCTACTTCTGTCTCAAATTATCACTGAAATTAGCCGCAAATATTCCCTAAAAATATATATCTATTTAGAATCTAGGCTAAGGCTATCTCTCATTATTTGTGGACTTACAATCCCTTCGGGTGTACTATTTAGTTAGATGGCACTCATTCTCTATTTAATTGTTACGTGGTCCTTAGTAATATTGGCAAAGCCGTTGCATTTTAAATCGTCTCATGCGAGTAGCGTGTTTACGAAATGTATTCCGTCAGGATGCTTGTTGACATTCCGTTAACATGTCTATAACGCACTATAAAAGTTTTATTTGTTTTCTGCCTGTAACAGAAACCTTTCTCGCTTGTCCCGAGGGAAACAGTTAGTCTAGAGTACCTACTAAGGTATTTGTGTTTGCCTTGAAATATTCTAAAAATAAAAGCCTGTTAGATTCCTAAAATATGCGTACCTGCTGCAGCCTGCAGCTGCACTGAGCCTATTGCAGACCCCGGACCCTCTGATGGAGACACACAGACACTATAACAGCCATTGGAACAGCACTTTCGGTTTCCAACACAGTCCCAGTCGATAAAACACTCGTCCACGTCAGACACGCAAAATTCCGGTGGCAGAAGGATGGGGCACTTGCCTTCCTTGTCTCCTCCTAAAACAATACAGAGAAGGATGCACAGATAAGTAATAGTTATGCAATGCTTCCGAGTGGTACACCATGGAATATCCAAGGGAAAATATCCCACGAGTCATTTGTAGCTTCTCTGTATATACACGAGCCGCTTGAGGTGAGTGTATATAGCATGAAACGACAAGTGACAAGTGAGATATTCCATGGTATACCACGAGAGAGAGTTGTATAATTATTTTGTACCATACCATAGAATATGCAGTGGCCAAACACAATCAAAACGGCATACGCGCGGCGCATGATGGGAGGGTCAGTAGTCATGCACCTCTTCGGAACCTCTAATTTTATTTGCTCCCGGAGTCATCCACCTCTATTGTTTTCAGGACTAGGGCCATTGTTTCTGTTGTTTATTCTATTGTTTTCTCGGCCAATCCTGTTAGACCTTACGAGAGGTGCGTGGCGCCTCGGGAGGGTTTGATGCAATACTTAACAATTATTCACCGAAGTGGAGGTACTTTCAAAAACGCAAAGAAGCGTAAGATAGTCTGTTAACAAGTAAACACTTCTGGGTTAGTCAATCTCCACTACAGAATACATGTAGTAAGTAGCATAGCCAACAAGAGTATGTCATTCGTGATAGATTTATACGAATTAACAATTAGATTGTGAGCTCGAAATTTCTACTTAAAAGAATAGAGTGTTCTTGTCGAGAAACTATTTAAACAATAGAGTGTTTCTGTCAAGGAACTATCGGCTGATAGTTACCCCGCGGAAATTTGATGTTCTTAAAACAAATATTTGCCCGAGAAGCGAAGCTTCCAGGGCAAATATGCTAGTTTTAAGAACATCAAATTTCCAAGGGGCAACTATCAGACCGATAGTTCCGAGACGTAAACACTCTTTTGTCTTTATTGTTCACCACTATAGTTTCTTCCGCACGCTAGTTCAAAAATCAATTAGACTTCAATTGAATTATTTTGAAGATTTTGAGACGAAAGCCGTGAAAGCCAAATATAAAATTTGAAAAAGAAAAACAGACGAAAACCTTAATGACAATTTCAGTTGTTTATTTTCTATGAAACCCGCTTGTTTCCAGAAAAAATTTTGACGGACGACTACTATCCATCCGGGTATTTTCGGCGGACGGGCAGTATGGGCTGATAGTGGCCCTCCACGGATGAACACTATCGCGTCACATGATGAATTTAAACCAATAAGAATCGGAGAAAATTTAGTGGGGAACTATAAGGGCCGATAGTGCCCCTCCGCGGATGAACACTATCGCGTGACGTGTTCAACTTAAACTAATAAGAATCGGAGAAAATTTAGTGGTGAATTATAATTTGATGTTCTTAAAACAAATATTTGCCCTTGAAGCCTCGCTTCTCGAGTAGTAGTTTGTTTCGTTAATATATAAACAAATGAATTCCATATTGCCGTGCGTCTGTGCAGTAATAGATCACAGAATACGTCAAAATGTGGTAAGAAACTTCAGTGACAGCTCGGCTATCGCCTTGAGTGCCACTTTTTTGTTCTTACCACATTTTGACGTCATCTGTGATCTATTACTGAAGAGAGGCACGTCAACATAGAATGTATTTGTTAAGTAGATAGTGAAAAGCCCAGAAGAGTGTGCTTGTTAACAATGAGGCGGCCGCTTCTTTGCGTTTTTGATGTGGCTGTGAAGATGATTTAGATAAAGTTTTGAACGACTAGTAGATCTATACCAAAACAATTAGATTATTCTTTCTCGATTTCTACGCTATCGAAATCTCGAGTGTTAAACGCTCAACTAACACGTCAACTAATTCTATTGTAGCCTTGTTACGATGTAACGTACGTTAAAGGATACTGTCGAGGCACCGAACAACGCCCCTTTGATAGAGATGTACAGTTAATAGAGGTAGTAGAGGCAAATATTTATATATTGCTTGGACAAAAAGAAGCTTTCCCCTTAGGGGAAGTGATTCAAAGAGAGTTTCCACCACCGTAATAAAAATGCAGTTAATACCTTGTGCCGAAGCGGCGTCATCATTAGGATCCAAACATTTTCTTCTGCAGCCATCAAAACAACAGTAGGAACCAGATGGACACTCCTTGTCAATATTGCACGTGTGTATAAGTCCAACATGACATCGACCAGTGGAGGAGGTGACGGGACACTTTCCTGATGCCTCTCCTAGGGCGAGAGATCGTAAGCATTGGTAGACAGCTCACGCATATAATGGGCAAGTTTGTCCTTCACATCATTCAACTTATAAGCAGTAGTCACATACGCCGTGATTGCGCCTATTCCTTATTGAAGTCGTCGAGGAATGTACGCCATATTTTTACCACCTATGTCATCTTTAGGGACAATGGCGCGAAGAGCCTTCATACGCTTATCACGACTGCTTTATATCAACTTGTTTTAAAACTACCTCTCAGGAAGGGAGTTCAACCTATGGCGACACCAGCCCTACCTTCTGCAATAATTGATCCAATACCACTAGAGTTTGAGCCCGACAGTCCAACGGGATCGAGGCATCTGGTAAAGCACGTGTTGCTACAGCACTTCTTTCCAGGATAACAATCGCCATCAAACTCACACTCGTCAGCATCTGAGACGCAAAACTCAGGCGCAGAAGTTACAGGACACTGACCGGGCCTTGTGCCTGAAGAATGACAATGTAAACCAATCTCGTTCCCAGAGCCCACGTGCCTTTTGGTCAGCACCAAGACACGGACCTCTGGAATAATCAACAAGCTCGTCCCCAGAGCCCTCGTTTCTTTTGCTTTTAAAATTTGATACTGCTGTTCTTTCAAAGCCAAATTTCGACTTTCTAGTTTTTTCCAGTGTTCATTGAATGCCTTTGTGGAACGTATCCACATCGACTTTATCTTTAGACGCCATGTAAACCAAGCCACGCATGCGCCGTGAAACCAAAAGTCCTAAAATCGTGGTCCCTGGAAATTGATTATTCCAGAGCTCTGTGTCTTGGTGCTGACCAAAAGGCACGTGGGCTCTGGGAACGAGATTGAATGTAAACATTTTGGTAGAAAATATGGTAAGTGGTAACATTTTAACAGCTATGACAGTACGTTAATACCGCCCTGAATGGGAATGGGGAAGTTATGCGACAGATGCTCCGCTTTGGGTGGGGAAGAGAGATTAAGGTCACTCTGACTCACTCAAACTCTGATCATGTTCAAGGCGTAAACGTAAATCCCTGACTTTTATATTTATTTAATCCATGATGGCACCGTTCTATTTTGCTAGATACACAGCTGATAAGTGAACATTTAATTCCAAGTAGAAAACCGGAAAAACAATTAGCCGTCGTGAGTCACGTTCTTCACAAAATGTAGAATCACAGTACGCTTGTTCTTCGCAATGCACATGACCTAAAATGTACCGATTTAAAACGCACGCGCACACCCATCAGGCACGTAGTGCGCATGCTCAAGTTGAAGTGACTGTTGTCTTCTTGGTCTTTTCAAGGACCCTCTTGGGGAGTTATAGAAAACCACAACGGCAACGGGAACATCGCTAAACAAAAGGTTTAATGAGGAAAACAATGGCTGCGCACGTGCGTTATAATTCTTGACACGTGTCTTTGCCGTCCTGTGCAAAATAACAACGTGAAATGACCAAGTTCTGCGTTGTCTGGAGAACGTGCACCACAGCGGATAATTTTTAAAATTCTATTTCGAATTTAACGCTATGTGCGATTTCAGTTTCAGAGAGTTAGTCGGGCCATGGTTTGTATTTTGACAAGACATAGTCGAGCTAAAAATTCTCACGGCGAGACCAAACGATGTTAATATGCCGCAACAAGGTACCATTAATGGAACGATTAGCTATTTAACGTACCCAGATTCGACCAGATATCAGCTCATATCAAGTACCCTAATATCGCAAGATATGAAGATGATGATGAAAAGTGCAATTTTAAATCTTTCATTGGCTTAGCGATCCCGGTTTTTTATTTATTTTGTATTTTGTATTTTATATTCATTTTTTTTTTTGCCATCAAGGTATATCTGTTCAATTCTCCACTTCGGAAAATACCATAATATTCTTTGTTTGTCTACCCAAATTTTGCATAAGCATTGTTTCCAGTTTCTCTTGGGACTTACAATGGTCCCAAGAGAAAACAAAGACAGTGCCTAATCAAAATTTTGGGCATACAAACAAAGAATATTATAGTATAATATAGTATTTTCCGAAGTGGCTAATGGACGCAACTTCTCAGTGGCTAGTTGCGATTTTGGATACAGTAAATTTTTGAATAAGTGATTTAGGCGGCTTCATATCAACTGCTTGTTTGTATGTCCTTCATGTACCTTCTATCCTGCTTGGAAATCCTTCAGGAGTAGCGCATCGTCTGCGACAGCCATCAAAACAACACCTGCTGTCTTTCATGTAATCACATTCCGAATGTTTAGAACATTGGTTTTTGAGACCGAAGTGACACTGCCGGTCCGTTCTTGGAGATGGACACTTGTCTGATTAATAAAACATAAAAGAAAATAATAAAGGAATTGTTATTAAGAATTACAGTTTAATACGTTCACGATCCAAATGTTTAGTTTTAGGTTCTGCATGGAAACGAAGATGCTTTGCATAAATATACTCGTGAAGTTTTATTTTTCTGTCAATTCAAAGAACGTGTAGCAGATAAATTGCGAGGAAATTGGAAAAAGAAGATGCTGTAAGGCGCTGTAGTTTTTGGTTGACTTTTTAACAGCAAGAGGGGTGATATTTTCGTTGTTGTGTTGTTTTAGTAGAATTGTCGCGCCACTATGCCGCGAATTTGCTTAATTATTTTGCACATTGAATGTTGTCATGCCAACAAGGCGCGGTCAGTTGCTTTTTAACTTTCAAACGAAAAGCGTATTATCGGTCCGGTCTTGGAAACTAGAATTCACCATCACTTTGCGCTTGATTCGAGTAGGCGCGTAACATATCAACAACTAGGTTAAAGGTTTGCTCTCAGGCAAACTGTAACCCACGAGTTGAAAGGGAAAGGTAGACATCTTTTAGAAGTGGTATCCCGTGTCTCACTTTAAAAAAACTTAACAACCTTTGAACGCAGTCTTAGGCAGCAAAGCTACACAGAAGAAAAAGTTACCTTGAATGGCGCTTGTGCCGGGTTCAACGCATACTTTGAAGCAGTAGTTGTAGCAACATTTTTTGGTGGATCCGTCGCAATCCGCGTCTAGCATACACTCGTCTGAATCCGACACACAAGGGCCTGGGGGCGGTAGCAGTAGAGAAGGGCACCTGCCAGGGCGTGGGGTACCTGTAGAAAAGCACAGTGGGGATAAAAAAGAAAACTCCAAGATAGCAACCTATAACGTCATACCGGCGCTAGCCATTAGAAACAGAGGTGCTTGCGTCAATTGTTGTAATACAGGGAAAATCACTAAACCATCGTAGATTTGTTCGCCATAGGCTATTTCGTGGCTAGAAGCATTACGTGTTTAAACCAAAGACGAAGAATAGAAAAACTGAAGAAGGAAATAGATGGAGGTTGTTCAGTCTACCACCATAAAATTGTTTACCAAGCACAGCCAAATACTGAGGCACAAGGAAGGCCATATTGATATATCTGCAATATTTGTCCCTGTATTAACGACGCTTTTCTGGTAGGTTTGAAGATTTTGGAACTTTCCTGTACGTTTTAATGAGCACTGTTAAGGCTTTCGTTTCCTAAGAGTTTGGTTAAATGTAACACTCATCCTCTTTATTTACAGAGGGGCAAAATTTGAGGATACTGCAGGAATTTGGGTTCATTTGTTTTACCTGTGCCCGCGCCCCTGTTGTTATTGGACGGATCTCTGCATCGTTGTCGACAGCCGTCAAAGCAGCACAAAGTCCCATTTGGGCACTTGCTGCTGTCAACACACATGTTTTTAAGCCCAATGAAACAGAGAAGATTTGTAGGAGGCTTGGGGCAGGAGTCTGTAACGAAAAAAGACAGTGGATTTAGTTTACAGCTCGGAGTGAAAAAATACAACTACAATGCAAAGGTCCTTAACTGAGGGAAAAAAAAAGAAAGAGCTGCTTTCGTTGAGCAGAAAACTTTTTTTACACAAGTCTGGCCAAGATATTTGACTCGAGCTTTGTTAAAATTTATTTAACTACGTCGTGTACTTTTCCCAAGAATAGATGACTCATTTGTTTCAGTTAACCAATAAAACCTTGCGTCCAAGTTGTCCACTGTTGTCTTCATAAGATAATGTTTCAAGCCAATTCACTGCAGTAATAAGCCAAACCATCCGACGGTAATTACCTCAACAAAACAATAAATATATTCCTTTGCCATTGTTTTCACATTTCATGACAGAATCTCTTTTCAACAGCAAATTCTAAACTTAGCAGCATTCTGCATGAAGGAGCAGTTTTAGTCACAACAATTACTAGTAAGGTTGTGATGCCCAAAATTGAAAAAGCAAAACATACTACTTGAGATTACAATTCAAAACAAACTGGCGACAATATGCTGGCAAAAGTGACAATAAAACTTAAATAGAAAACAAGAACATCAACAAAACGAAACCAAACTTACTTGGAGCCTGTGCAACAGCATGGCCAAGGAGAACAAGAAGAAGTACAAAAAGTGTCCTCATTTTGTTGATTGACCTGAAAGATCAAAAACGGAGAAGAAAGTTTATATTTGCGAGGAAATAACAAAGAGAGAAACATCTGCGTGACAGCACTGAGACCACTTACCCAGCACTTACCGAATCCTATTAGGCCAAGATATCCAGCTCGGAATGTTTGCGCAATAGACTACAATAGATGCTATATATCTTCGATTCTGTGAGTAACTTTTCTCAAATGAAGTACTCTTTGGAAGCAGCACTGAGGCCAATGAATTTTGACCTTTTTTCCAAACCAAGTTCACCTAAAGAAATTTTTTTTCCAACGCGCAAATACTTATAACGTTTGTTTTTTTTCCTATCTACGCAATTAACCGTGATTGTATCTGTTTAAACTTTCACCTATCCTCGGGTAACTTCTGCTCAACACGTCCACCGACACCGAGGTCATTTTTTAATTGTTTTCAGACTTCCTGGTTTCTCTTGACAGCAGCCAGACGAATTTTGTCAAACATTTTAACATTTTTAGTGATAAAGGTTCTGTGTATTTAAGGTATATTTTAAATTAAATCCTCTTCATCAGTGGATCACGTTTTTGCAATACCTCACCAACCAGGCCGAAATCTTGAACAAACAAATTTCAAATTTCAACCAAAAAAACAATTTTCGAGCAATATTTCTTCATAAAATTAGCCAGGGTTGTTCTTTTAACGGTTGGATCGCAAATTTAACCGGAACGTCTGCAGAGCTAATAGGCACCCCTGCAGAGATCGACTGTGAAAATGAAAAGAGACGATGTCATCTTAAAGCTTGACAATTTTGGCTAGTATTGTGAAGGAAATGACCTTGAATAGCGTAAATCGATTAAATTAGTGTTACGTAAGAGCAGCAGAGAGCATGCATTGGAAGGCCTTCCCATTGGCGGATACTTCACTCCGCCTAATCGCTCCGCTCGCGTACTCTCTTTTCAGTCGTTTTTGTGTGTGACTCAATGGTGATAACAGGCCAATTTCGATACATTAAAATACTAACTGGACTCCGAGGCTTAGGAGAACAAAACAGAAGAAAGATATTATTAAAAAGAAATAAAAAAATTATCAAGTACTTGTGAAGAATTTAAATTTCGTGGCTGGTATGACGCGGGGTTTCGTCTCGGCCAAGAGACTCATCAGATACTTTACGAATTCCAGCAAACTCGTTGAGCATCGCGCTCAAAGTCTCGTTCGCGAAGTCAAGATGTTAGAAGTCTGGCCCTCTATCGCAGAAGGATCATACCAGCCACGAAATTTAAATTCTTCACAAGTACTTGACAATTTTTTATTTTTTTTATTGCATATAACTCGTGAACTTGCGGTTGGGAATCATTCTGCGATAGAGGGCCAGACTGCTAACATCTGGACTTCGCGAACGGGACTTTGAGCGCGATGCTCAACGAGTTTGCTGGATTCGAAAAGTATCTGATGAGTCTCTTGGCCGAGACGAAACGCCACGTCATACCAGCCACGAAATTTAAATTCTTCACAAAGATATTATTCTTCCCTAATTCTCGATAGGATTTGTTTTGTTTCTTTCCCCTGAGCCTCTGAGCTAATTTAGAATTTAATATATGATGGCAAAAAAGTCGCACAAATGGAACTTTCGCGCCAAAGTTTATGAACAGTGTTCGTAGACATGATGTAAAATGTCAGCGGCCGATGAAATCGGATTCCAGTACAAAAATTGCTTACTTAAAATCTACTCATAGCACGGTAACTTTTTGAATAATATTCAAAACATCTCACTGTATTTCATTTCTCTGGGCGTTTTCAACTTCCGTTTTAGCTCGAAATATGAATAGCTTAAAGTTCAATTTTCTCTCGCGGGGTCAGCTTGAGAGTTTAAATCTCGATGAGGTCTACTTACCTTTGTTCAAACTATTACCATGCTATGAGACGTTTTTGGTGACTCCATTTTTACCATTATTACTCGAATGTCCTGCGGAAATCATCATCATCATCGACATGACAACAAGTAAATAAATAAATGAATAAAATATATAAGTAAACAAATTATGTAAATAAATTATACAGATAAATGAATAAATAACTAAATATATTATAAAAGGATATCAATTATATAAATAAACAACTTTTACCAATAAATAAAT
This sequence comes from Catalaphyllia jardinei, assembly GCA_022496165.2. Lineage (NCBI taxonomy): Eukaryota > Metazoa > Cnidaria > Anthozoa > Scleractinia > Caryophylliidae > Catalaphyllia > Catalaphyllia jardinei. The sequence continues at coordinate 8,661,215 of CM042752.1, forward strand.
TATAATCTCAATAAAGCGCTTTTCAATTGATTGTCGTAAAATAAAAACCAAACCAATTACTTACCAATTACACAACTCAGCCAATTTCAAACCGTAGCAAAACCAAAACCGAAATTGAAAACTGCTGTAAATTAAGTAAATAAATATTAATTCTGACAGGTACAAGTTTAGCTTTTGGTTATCGTCGTAAAATAATATATATGACCCTCTACTTTCAGTGATCTGTGTCCCCCCCCCCCCCCCCTCCACTTCCCCCGACCCCGACTGTTGCATTGTTGCGGATACACGTAAACAAACTAAAAAGAGACAAAAGTTGTTTGTATTAAGAACGGCTTGCAGAGAGATAACCTTTTGCCTTTACAAGTGAGCCGCTTGTTGTGGAAAAAAAACAACAGCAACATTGCTTTCATAGATATGGGGGATTGGGAGCATGTTCATGTTCATTACTGTTGACATTCGTTTTAAAACGGAACGAAATAAAAACGGAAACTTCGGACCTTTTAAAGAGAGTAATCGCAGTCATCTAGCTCTGATGAAATCTGAAATCTCAGCGAGGCTGTATGACAGAACAAATCCGGGAGAGCAATCATCCAATTCAGGCATTTAAATTTACGTAACTCACTCTTGGTATTAAACGCTGAACTACCGACTGGCCTCCATTCATTAAAAATTATTCAGCTTAACGCAGGGCTACATCAGTTTTCTAGCATACTAGCCTGAAATGTCAGTCTACCAGCATCCAATAAATCTACTCTTTTTGCTTCAATATTATGGGAAATTTTGAGACAAGCGCGATCGTTCAAGGATTGATCAGGATTTGCAGCTCGCAAATTTGCCAGTCTTACCGTATTTATATTTATCCCAGAAATCCTCGCCAAACGCTTGGAATGAATCCCTTTATCGATGGCTACCACAGCTTGGACCTCTCGTACCTTTTCGAGCCTTCGTTCGCTTGAAAGTCCAATATTAACAATGTGCTGCGCGTGTAAACAAAGCATAGAATGGAGAAATTCCAGACCGAGACAGCTGGTAACGCGATATCTGAGAGTGTGAAAATTTATAATCTCTTTCCACCTCACGCAATGGGAAGTGGTAAGACTTGCACCAAACAGGAACACAAGGACAATCAAGGTATTTAAGCTATCATTTATCGATCTTCTCTAACTTATTACGAAATACCAGGTAAATAGAAGGAATTAAAAATAAAAACAAGACACAGAGAAACCCTGCGCGCGGATTGCTCAGTAACTGTTGATATTTACAGAAGGTTATCTCACTCTTCAACACGGTTATTGAGATCTTTGCCCTGAAATTTTTTTCGTTCTTTGTCTGCCCTCAGTTAGGGTTGGGAAGGAAATTCCTCGATTTTAAGGAGAGAATATCAAAATTGTTTTCACATAGATTTGCTTTTAGACTACGAGTTAGTACGCGCAACCCTCCACCCCGCTTTGACTTAGTCCTTTACGTCGCCACCGCGCGACTCATGACTACTCGTGGTCGAACAACGCCACAAGAAGAGGATCTCCCGGGGGGGTACTCCCAGAAAAATTGAGCGGGGGTGTGCGGCCCGCTTCCCAAAACCTTTACCCTATTTATGACCAAAATCTGCGATATTCCCTACGCTATTTATGACCTGACCAAAAGTTCGAAACCCTATTTATGACCTGAACCGGCTTACATCAAAATCCTGTTTCGGATCTGCGATTTAATTGGATCCCTAGTTCAGACCAATGTTAAATTACCATAAACATAATTTGTGAAGGGCTTTGTTGATTTTCTTTTCGATAATGTTGAAAAAGTGGCTTCTAGGTTTAAGAACATACAAAAACCATACCCTATTAATGACCAAAATGGCCAAAATCAGCTAAAATCGAAACCTTATCTATGACCAAAACGGCTGAAAACCATACCCTTTGGGGCCGCACATACCTATATAGCCCATATAAGGTAGTACCCCCCAGGGAGGATCTTCAGTTCTTCCCCGAAGCCAACTGGAAAATATAGACTGGACTCTGGACAGGACTTTGGACTGGATCCTGGACTGGACTTTGGACTGGACTTTATTAAACGAAGTTAATAGTTAACTAATAATATTACAACTATTTATTTCTATTTAATTATTAACCAGCGGGAAAACTTTTCAACACTTTCGACACGTTTTGAGAATGCATGCTTTTTTAAAAGAAACAGACGAATAATCTAACAATGCTGCCCACTAGCTTTAAATCAAACCAAGCTACTATTACGTGAATACTGTGACAGTAAGACGATATATCTTAGCTTATGCGTGCACTGTCTAAAGAATGTTAGGAATGTAGTCCAATTCAATATATTCGATATGTTAAGCGCGATCGCTTTGCACACTATTAATACAATTGAACCAGATAGGATTATGAAACTAAGCACTTCAGCTGTTCACAGCGGAAAGTACAAGCCACTTACACACTTGGCTATGATTTCGTGAACGCTGTGAAAGTTTGAAGTCATCACACTACAATGTAATGTCGCCACGCGATCATATCTCTTGCGTGTGCTATTTTAGGAATGTAGCCTCCGATTGAAGGAAAAGAAATGATAAATGTATACAGCTGAGAAGAAAAAATTCATTAGCTTTTATCTTTAATTTTGATTCGTAATATAGAATACATAAAAAGAGGTAAATACATTTCGTGAACTCTAATAATGAGATTTAAAAGCAGACATCTGTACCTCAAGTCAGTGTATAAAATTAAGGAAGAAAGGGAAGAAAGGGATAGGCCTCGCCTATCGTGTACCTCGGATTTCACGCTTCAATATTTATAGGATATTACATGGTGGCGAGAAGATAATACAACTGTTATGTTCGAATGGCACGAACAATTCACGAGTGAGCGTAACCTCCATATACGCTATATAATATACGCTGAGCAACAAAAACGGGAAAAACTATAAAATACTTGGCTGTCTATCAAGTTATGTGGCTTCTTATCACTACAGTTATTTCAAACCACTACACTATCACTACATGTATCCCAAAGGAGCTGTTGCCCTGCACACTGCAATATAAACTCTAGGTTTATACCAAGACTCGTGCTCTTGGAGGAACATGTCCACATTGTCAAATCTAGCACTCTATTTTCTCTTTATTTGTAATAGAATAAAAGTTTTCTTGTTGTTTATTTTACTTTCACCTCGGATAACAGACCTCCCCTATAGTGAATTTTTTTTATCACGTTGAAGTTCTTGTCACGCAAACGTTAATTTCACACGAAACCACGCTAATGTCACTGTACCGATAACACTAAAAAGGTTGATGACAGTGCGTTTTTTCGGTATATGCACTGTTGGCTTGTATTCCAGTACCGATGGTAATTGTGAACGACTATAACTGCAAAAATATACGAAAAAGAAAAGATAGTGACGAAGCTACTCTACATTCCTGTTCAGTAATGAGACTAGAGAAGCGAACGAAAAAGGACGATTGTCTAATTCGTACAAAGGCTACTTATTCCGTTACATTTAGAGGTGTGAAACATTTCCGAAACGAAAAGATATCCCTGATAAGATATCTCCAAGCAAGAGAACTTAATAAGGCGATGTAGCTCGCTCCCAAAAGCATACGCATCTGTGCATCGCAATCAAGTATTCCAATAACATCTCAATGGCTCCCAAGTCGTAAATTGAATTGGAGTACATTCAGTACATTCCTAATATTCTTTAGACAGCGCACACATAAGATATATCTGTCACAGTATTCACGTAATAGTAGCTTGGTTTGATTTAAAGCTACTGGGCAGCATTGTTAGATTTTTCGTCTGTTCCTTTTAAAAAGGCACGCATTGTCAAAACGTGTTGAAAGCGTTTAAAAATTTTCCCGCAGGTTAATAATATCATTAGTTAAATATTAACTTCGTTTAATAAAGTCCAGTCCAAAGTCCAGTCCAGGGTCCAGTCCAGAGTCCAGTCCTTGTTTTCCAGTTGGCCCTTCCCCGATGGATAAAACTTGCGGTAGAGATTTTGGGCAAGAGGTGCTGTGGACTTGAAAGAGTTCTGCTGAGCATTCGGTCGTAACTTCTCTACAATCTCCATTCTCTTCCGTAACGAGTAGCTCTGGGAACGAGAACGGGAAAACCCACTCTTTTGGCCTATTTTGTGCTGGCCTTTCAAGTAATTATTATACACTATAGCTTTCAAACTTGCATTTACCCGTTTATCTACCTTACACCTCGCAATTTGTTTCACCTTTTTACCTTTGTGCTTGATTAACTATTAATGTATGTATGTTTATTTATTTAGTAGCTGTTTTAATAATCACTTTCTGATGGGTAAATATGACTGTAATTAGTACAACCCACCTAGATTAGCTATGCTATACACGGGTTTTGTAGATATTTAAAATCTTAATGTCTTTTTATTTCTCGCTTTAATACTTTATTTCTTGCTCACATTTGCATTTGTAAATATTTCATTAGGCTATTTATCATCTTCTATATGTAACTTGTACATTTATACTTGTATTTTAGCTACCTTGTAAACACAATGAAGAGAAAAAGAGGAACTGTGTGAGTGCTAGAATAAACCTAGAAAGATAGAAACATGGTACGCTTTGGACGGCATGACAATAGCCTGCGCTGGGTGAAATTAAAACCTTTACTATTTTATTTGTTTTAATTAAGCGGCAAAGGAACTTCTGCAGTAGGCTAGTAGGATAGAGTAGGGAAAGCTGTCTTCAAGATGTTATGATAACGCCTTGTAAAATCACCTGGATCCTAAGTCTTAATTGGACACGCTTACAATTCCCGATGTGCGAAGTATTGGATTTTCGTTGAATGGGTTGTCGGTGTTCCCCACGCCCTTACAATTCAGCCGGCGACTTTACGTTATAGCGCATAGAGAGACATTGCCTAGTCTCCTGCAGCTGTCTTGTGGAATGTCACGCAACGCTCAATTAGGGTAACGTTTCGTGACAGCCCGAAAAGATTGCAGGAGAGATTAGACTTTGTTCTAGTGTATGTAATAAACAAATTTCGTGGGAAACATGACAACCAAAAGTAAGTCCTTGAATTTTTATTTGCTATCATTTTAGGCAGATCTCTCGCATTGTCTCGGACAAGAATTATCGTCACTCCATTGTAAGTAACAGCTGATTTATTAACACTTCTATTATTCCTTAACTCTCATTGGCGAGTAGCATCGCAAATTTAGTCACAACATTCCCAATGAAAAGCAACCGTCTGAAAAATTCCTCTGCTTAGTTCAAACCAGTGCAAGCATTTAGCTGAGCTGAGAGTTCTGTATCTCAACACGTTGCAATTAATTAATACAGATTTTGTTGATTGTCTTCTCAGGCTGTCTGTCAAGAAGGTAACCATGACAGCTGTGTAACGAGTGATTATTTTCTGCTGGGCGTGGAAATGCTCTTCTTGTCAAATGTACCCGGGGGACACCCATTCGAAAAGGTCAGGGCTGCTCATTGTTTTGCTCGGGGGGGGGGGGGAGAGGAGTATAAACGGGGGGATTTCGGTCTCACTTAGGGTAGGAGCCCATTACCAGGAGCCTGTGACTCCCCTAATAGGTCAATGAAACGGTATTTTCGATATTTTTCCCGCGGAATAGGCCAGTGCCAGTCTACATGAGCACGCTTCAGTAGGGATGAAACAATGCAGCTTCGCGTGAACATGTTGACATGTCGACATTAGTCCGTGCTTGTGATAGCAATTGGTCACTGAGGCTCCAGTGCAGATCTGAATTCGAGATAAGTTCAAACTAAAAATAGATCGGTCTGTGAAAACGCCGTGACAGGAATATGGGGTAGTTTCAGGCTCCTAGTGATGGGCTCCTGTTAGATTAATTAGGCCAAAACGCCCCTATTTGTTGCCGTCATGGTATGTTTTAAGGTTGCACCCGAAGAAATTATAAACACGCTGTCATGTCGGTTTTAAAGTGGCATCTTTTAGACGTAAAATAAAGCTTGGAGTAACAGCCAGATTGTTTCTGCTATAGGGGTTGAATTCAACTATTCCTCCCCCACCCCGCTTATCCTATTGAAACTTCTGGGTCAAAGCCATTTGTCGGAATATGGGATTGCTTTGGATTGCCTGTGTTTAGAGTGTAGTGAACTACTGTGTTACTGTATTATCAGTAGTACGAAGAACTATTTGCGGCACTGCTTAACAGGATAGTGAACTTAGAAGTCGAGATGCGACCTCGTACCTAGTCCATGTCGAAAAGAAACGCCGAGCTGGCCCTGAAAACGAGATTGGTGTGGTCTGTCCTTGAATTTGCCGCCATTTTGAATTTACCAGCGCTTGCTTCAAACATCCCCAGAAGCACTCACGCTAGCACGTTTCTTGATTTGTGCTTGTAATTAATATTAATTCACTTTCAATCTGTAGTTGCCAGGTCAACACGGAGCAGATTCGGTCGAGGATCGACTCACGCTACAAGAAACCTGTTTGGGATTTAATTGTAAGCCGTTCAAATTTCCCAGTTGGACCGTGATGGCCTGGACACCATCTGGAATTATATTGACATTCACAATGTTCCTGCTTGAAGTGTTCTGGAGCGACGGTTGTGTCGACATCAATTCTTGTCGGTCAATCTTCTCGATATTATTGTTAAAAGTCAATGAAGTTGGTGGAGGGCTTGTAAGATACAATTCGTCATTTACACAGATTGTCGGCAGCTCTTCTTGATGGCTGTCCGTTGAGTTCATGGGTTTGTCACTGACAACCGATTTATCCAATTGCAACGTTAATTCCTGCGGCTTAAAATTACCTTTGCGTGCTTGATCGACTGGCTTTGTCGAGAGCGATGCATCCTCTGAGTCGCTAATGTGATTTCCGGCATTCGTAGTAGGATCCTGTTGTGAATCGTTCGTTTTCGATTGAGTGTTCTTGGATGTTACGGATTCCGAAATAAGTCTGTCATTTCTCCTCAAATCGTCCGTATTAAAAGTAAACGAAACTGGCTTAAAGTCTGTTTTGGAAGTATTTCCAAGACTGATTGATACGTGCGCGGTTTTGCTTTGACGTGAAGTTGCTCCACAAAAAGTATTGGCTCTGGGTCTTTCAAAAGAACAACTCTGGCGATTGACTAAATTGCTTATGTCGCTCCCTCTTCTTGGGTTTTCCGGTTCCCCAGATTGAATGTTATTCAAGTCGGTAATTTTATCATCATCGTCATCATCATCATCATCATCTTTGTCATCCAAATCGCCATCACTCGAGCTGTTTTCATCACCTTTATCGTTTTCCTCCTGTTGCGAGTTCTTCCCTATTGCTTTCTCGGCTTTCTCCTGCAAGGCTCTTAATGTTTTCATGTCCAGATCAAAACAAGAACTTCGCGTCTCCCCGATGCGACGGCTAAGTGGGAGAGTCAGTGACGATGGATCAATTGGTGCGGATCCCTTTCTGTCCGCGTCGTTGGTTTGATCTTCCTCACCCTCAGGAGTCGTCTTTAGTATTGACGGATCCATGGAGCTTCTTCGTTTTGCGACGGACAGAGGTGATAAGGACATACGGCGTACCGCTAGAAGAGCATTTACAGATTTCTGAAAAAAGTAAAACATGGTTCATTAGATGTAAGTGTTGGATGGAATGTGTTTCTTGGTCAATTTTGAGCTTATCCTCACTTGTGAATATTTAGTTTAAGGCACGGGAGTCCTTTTGCAGGAATTCGGATGAACTGCGATCAAACGTTAACTGGTACCAAACTGGAACGAGGAAAACTTTGGTGTGATTTCTTTTAAGCCATAGTCGCCATTTTTGTACGTATTAACGCGAAATTGTATTTCGCAATCACTGATCTTTATATAAATACCAGAAATCAAATCAAATCAAATCAAACGATCCATAACAGGTGAGCGTGCCGTTAAAGCTCGTTTACCTTCCATCTTCTCTTCGCCATGAACGCCTTATGTTTTACTGTGTTTATTTTCGCTCCTGTGTCGTGCGTGTCCTGGAGGAAAGAAAATAAGGACACTACGTTAACATTTGGCATGTTTGGGTTACAATACATTTCCATTTCCATTTTATTAGTTTGAAAAAAAGAAAATACAATGATAATCCTGCGCAACCCGCAGATAGCAGAGCTAATCGAGGCGGGTTGCGTTTTTAAATCAAACGTCATTATCAGTAAAAATGAAACAAAAGAAATAGAAAATAAATAAGTGAACAATTGCAATAAAATAATCAATCAGTAAAAATGAAAACAAAAGAAATAAAAATAGAAAAGAAATAAGTGAACAATTACAATAAAATAATTACAACATATTACAACAAGTCACAGGTTGGTTAATTTATTACTTTACATATTTTGTCATTTTTAAGAGGAGTGTTGGCGCTTCAACATAAGTGTCCTCGGCATGAAAAATAGCAAATAGAATTTCTCGAACTTTTTTTTTAAATTGCTTTTTTGGCAGTTGGCGTATTTGGGGTGGCAAACAATTCCAAACTCTGGCGCCGAAATGTGTAGTTGAATTACGTTGTTGGTTAAGACGCGCATATTGAATGTAAAAATTACCAGAAAAAGAAAACCGAGTTTTATAAGGATGAATCGAATTTGACTTACTAAATAGTCTAGATATATTTTGAGGAACAGAGTAATCTAGAACATTCAACAGTAATTACAGGTCCAATTTCAGTCATTTAGTGTATAATTTCCAAACGTTTGAGGACAAACCTAAATCCGTAGGAGTCCCAAAAATTAATAACCTCACTCAAAAACGACATTCAATAAATGACGGAAAGTTTGTTTTGTTTGTCTTGACCAATACCTAGAGAACCTTTTAAAGCACGAACTGCACTGCACATAAAAACACTTTACTAAGATGAAGCAGACTCACTAAATATTACCTTTATCCACGGGTGCTGGAGACACTCTTCTATTTTTAAACGTTTACTGAAAAAACAGAGAAAGATTGTTGGTGATGCGTGAAAAAAGCAGGATTCGATTCCCAAGCCGTAAAAACCATGAACGTAAATTTCACCGTATCGTATACCGCAGAGATTCACTAAAGCTATCGATTCGTTTTGACACGTTTTGACAACTTCAGGTAGCCTTGTTGTGCCTACTAAAGAGAGTTGAGTAGCCTGTAACCAAGCTCTCTTGGCAGCTAGCTGTTTAGTCGGGGGCAATGGTAACCCTTCTAAATATAAAGACCAACAAAAGCCATAAGGAGACTCTGGGCAAGCTACGTGGATTAATTTTAGCTGAGTATGTGCCGCTGACCTCTCAGAGCCCCATCGGCCTCTCATAAGGAAGTACCCCGCCCCCGGGATCGAGACTGCATTCTGCCTATGGTTCTTTACTTTGACGCCATTGTTTTGGTCAAAACCTTGATAGTGGGCGGTTGTTTTGGTTGGCTACCTTGGCTCTTTGACTAGGAGTCCTTCAATAAATTCCATCGCATCGTGTGATAAGTCATCGAAGCATTCGTCATCAAAATCCCAGTCAGCTTTAGCCACCTTAACCAGAGTTTGATGATCATCGTCTCCTGAAAATGGCATCAGCCCGCTTAATCTGTAAACGATACAACGAACATCCGTTTATTACATTTTACCTCGGCGAAGTAGGCAAGCAGACCAAGAAGAATTAAGAGTAACACGACGAAAGCGGAAGAGAAGTAGAAAGGGGAGCGTGAGGCAGAAGAGGAAGAGGAGGAGCAGGAAGAAGTTAAGTGGGGAAGGGAGCAGGCCGAGGCTGTAGAGGAGTAGGTGGAGGAGGAGAATGAGGTGGAGACTGAGATGTTGGAGGAAGATTTGGAAAAAGTGGAGGAGGAGGAGGTAGAAGAAGAGGAAGAAAAGGAAGAAGACGTTTTCTTGCAATTCAGCTGCACAAGTCAATTACTTTTAACAATCTTCTTTACCTTGTTTCCGTTGGTGAGAAGCACACGAATTTTTGTGACCTGACTTTCAACTTAATCAGCAGCAAATTGAACCTTGATTAATCTTTCGGGTTTTTAGCCTAGCTATTTTACCTTTAAGAAGTGAATGACCCAAATTACAAGTCCGTTATGAATATTTGGTAAATGATAGCCGTTGTTAAGATTTCAGAACTAAGGTTTAGTTTTTCAGCATTAGAAACAGATTTAAACATATTTGATGACATCACATTTCTGTGGCATACTTACAAGACATACGTGACAACGCCCAAACTCCTGAGAAAAAGCAAACAAAACAGAGAAACAAGTAAATTAGCCTTTATTGAATGGACTCCATTGTTGTTACAATAAGAAACCAACCTAGCTCCCAGGCTTTTCGACTCGGAAATTGGGAAATTTGTAAGGGAAAAGCCCTGGTAACGAGGTTTGGCTGTGAAACATTACCCAGAGGGTCTCAATGGGGGGGGGGGGGGGTCCCTTTGACGGTTGACGGTTAAAAACAAGTTGTTTTGGCGATTGCCGGTTAAATTTTAGGTCATTTAACGGTTGAGGGTTAATTTTTTCGCAATGACGCCTATCAGACGAATTTAAAGCACAAATTTGGCTGTAAGTTCTAATAAAACGATATAATTTTACTCATATTTGAATACTGGAATTAATCCTATTTGTGCACTACCAATGAGGTTATTGATCTTCAACTATGACAACTATGTGTATTATTAGCGTCATTACATCACCTCCGTTACCGCTGGGCCTATTAAGCGCCTGCTCCACAAATCTTGGTGAACTTGTATAAGGAGTCGTATTAGGAGATCAAATCCTACCGACCCTTTTCTCTGTCAACCCGATCTTGTTCATGGCATTTCTATGTTCTACAATCTCTTATTCTGTTTCATCATAGTCACTGTCCGAGTCACTTTTAAATTCATCCATCTGGAGAGGTTCAGGCTCAGTGACGATGACGACTTGGGGAATTTCCCCGTCACTGACAAAAGTGACAACCGTACAGTCAGATGACGTAGACAGCAGTACTGATTCATTAGAAACTGAAGCGGTTGAAGATCTGGAAAAGAAAGCTCGCTCCATGTTCTGGGTTTTGCCTCCTCGTACACAGCCTGCTTTGTTTTTCGTTGTCTCGCTTCGAACGGTTCTCTGCCCATTCTTTCATGGTGATTTCTGCCTCTATTGGAATACTCTCTGCCGGCAATGAGGTCATAAATTTAGCGACACTGAGTGGCATGCTAGTCTGAGGAACAGGGTAGTACGAAACAGGATGTGTAAAATAACTGGCTTTCTACTTTGTTATCCGTTTACGTAACTCCTTTGAGATAGTTCCAAAGTCCATAGCGCACTGAAGTACACTAAACGTCTCATGTTTGAAATGTGACACAGCATGCAGGTTTTCTATTATAGTGGTAAGGAGAGTAGACCAATCGATGTGCTTCGCAAATTCTGACCTTATTGAGTTGATTATTTCTAAGAGACGGTTAATAACTCCTCTCAAAAAAGCTAACCTGAACAGACTGTTGCGTCTTCTGTGACAGTGTGCCCTGAGGACCATTTGCTGTTGCCGTTTCTTTCAGGTTGTTGTCCTCTTTGACTTTGGAAACTGTTGCTTTGAGATGAGTGTTTATTTCATTCACCTTTTGCCCCATTTGCTGGGGCGTGATGTGCTGAGCTATAGTTCCCTTGCAGGTTATTCCGAAGCTATCGTGATTCAGGAGTAGACCCTTCTCCCAAATGGCGGTCGAAGATTCAAATATCTTAAAATTAACTAAAATCAAAATCGTATACCAGCACTAGAAAGAAAACCTTTACTTTAGTAACCCTGCAAAGTTTCAGCATTTCAGGTGTGAATATCAGCTGAGTAAATGTAGGTTGAAAATTGGAAAATTTACACACCTTTGTATGACTGGGGGTATGCATTATACCCCCAGTCATACAAACGTCTGTAAATTTTTGTATTTTCAACTTACATTTACTCAGCTGATATTACACCTGAAATGATGAAACTTTGCAGAGTTACTAAAGTAAAGGTGTTTTTTCTAGTGCTGGTACACGTTTTTAATTTTGACTTATTTGAATTTTCGGCCGCCATTTTGGAGAAGGGTCTATTGTGGTTGTACCTGACAGCTCAGTCATTAGATTTACGTTCCCTGTTGCTGCGTCCGTCACAAATACAGAGCAGATTCCCTGCGGTTGAACAAAAGTGCAACTTTTTCCCGTCCCATCTTCATTTCCTTTGTGGCCACTCCCGACTAGAACGGTTACTACGTTGTCGACTGTGTCATAGACTTTGATCTGATAAGCTCCAGCTCCTTTCCGCGAATAGTAACTCCATCCTTTTCCAAAGTAACTTGAAAAGTCGCTTTTTTCTCATCATCTGCGCATACTAAAACTTCGTCGCTAACAACACAAAGGGCGACGGAGTTGCGTAAAGATGGCTCAATTTGAACACGATCGGGATGAGTGACTGATGACTGATGACTGACGTTTTACGACAACGGAAGTGTTAACCGACGGAAGTCAGTTCTGTCGCTAGCCGGTTTTACTCGAGGCTAACAAGCACAAATAAGTATTTCTGTGATATATTTAAACAACCCTTTATTAACAGCATAAATTGACCCCATTTAAGTCAATCGGTCTCAATCGTTTAAATATATCTGAGAAATTTGACGGCTAATTTTGGATCGCTCATTTGACGGCTGACGGTAAAAATATTCCGTTTTTGACGGTTAACGGTTAATTTTTTGGCGATTTGACAAGTGACGGTTAACCCCATTCCAGATTGAGACCCTCTACCCAAAATACAGGTGCACCAACTGATATACAACAAAATTCTCATAACTTACATTCGAAAGAAAGGTATGGTGCTAAATGTGGAGAATTCGGTTTTCTTACCACATGTCACTGGCGGTTGACACAGGCTTCATGCGTATAACTTCAGGAGCTGAGAAAAAGAAGCATCATGTAAACATTAAAATTAGACTTAAACTTGCTTATTTCATCCGCGAGTTTTTAACTGCCAGAAAAGGTACATGCCTAAAGAATTAATTCACAACTACGTCTCCGTGGCACAATATAATTAATCGGTTAGCGCTTTCGGCTCAGTTAACCGAAAGGTTGGTGGTTCAAGCGTATATTTCTTCTTTGAATTCTCGCTTTTTGTACGGTAAAGTATTTCTTTAGGAGACGTCGCCTAATTGACCTTTAACCGATCTTCCTTTTTTTGCCTTTGTTGCAAACCTCGACGTAGTGCAAGGCCTATTTGATATGAAAATGTTTTCTGCTTACCTGACCAGGTGTATGTCAAATGCATTTTTATATGAAAGTGTTCTATTTGCTCCGGCCAGAGGTAAAAACCGAAAAAAAACCTTTTCAAAACCAGGAAATTAAATAATGTCTCACAACATCGTTTCCAATGTCCTCTCTTCTCCTCTTCAGACGACCCGTACCCCGGAATATTCCAATCATGGCCCTCACTCAGCGACATCAACAGGCCATTTCCGAAAAAAATAAAATCTTCACGCGGCGCCGCTCTGGGGCTTAGCCAAAAATCATGAACATCCTCAACCTCAGAGTTATTTTTTCTTTCTACGCCCTAACCCTCGGCGTCAAGTGATAGCTTTAATATTTTGGAAATGGCCCACGAAAAAAACGGCTCTGAACTAAGATAGACCAGCACATGCACAGTTTATCCTCACCTACAAAGTCTGGCGTTCCAAAGGAAGATTTAACGTCTTCATCGGAATCTAAATTCCTGGCCAGTCCGAAGTCAACTAGTTTGATGTCATTGGTGTCCATGCTCACACACAAAATGTTTTCTGGCTGAAGACGAAAACAGGAAGTTAACATAAATGAGCAAGGGATAAATCTTATCTTATATCACTGTATCATCCGGCGGTCTCCGTGGCGCAATCGATTAGCGCGTTTGGCTGTTAACCGAAAGGTTGGTGGTTCAAGCCCTCCCGGGGACGTATTTTGTTTAAAAGGAGGATATGCATTTGGCCGTTTGAACGGTATTTGTTTGTTGTATCTTTTTAACGACGTGATCGTAGGTAACTTTTACCACTGTTCAGAGGAGTACATAGGCAGGCCGGGGAGGAAGTAAGCTATCCGATGGGGGAGGGGCTCATATTCATGCACTGACCAAGATAGAAATAGCGGTCTATTCACAGAGGGTGTAAATTGAACTGGCAGAAAGGGAGACTTCAAAAGAGTCCCTAAAATAAAGTTCTGGCATAAAAAATTTTCATGCCACCACATGGATGCGCTGGGTTGTCTACGTTTTCCTGGGTTGATGACGATGACAAATTATAGCAACTGTGTCGAGGAAGGTTTGCCCACAAAATTAATGCGCCAAAGCACACGTGACCATATCAAAATGAATTATGGGTGATCACTTTCTTCCGTAGGTTGCCCAAAGTTCAAGGTGATTTTACGCCAATGAAGGGAAAGCCACGAATACATGTATGCATGCTTTCTTCTTCTCCATGGAGCACGAACCATTAATTTCAATCCAGTAGAGCAGATACGACTGCCAATAACTCATTTTGGCATTGTCGCATACGCTTGAACACTTTAAAAAAGACAACCCTTACGAAACAACTGATCCCGATTGCGCTGGGCACTTTTTCGGCACTTTTTCAACTTCGGAGCACTGTTTTACATTCCAGCACTCTTGAGCAATTAATTGACTTCTGAGCAAAATTTGAGCATTTTTTCGCTTTTTGGGAAACATTTCAGCACATTTTCACAATTTCCCATATGTTAAAACTGAGCAATATTTTGTCTTTGAAAAGTTTCCAGTATTAAAAGCCGAGCAATTCTACTATCATGAATTATGAATAATTCCACCTTGTCTCCTGACTGGCTGACTGTTGTCATGGAAATGGCGAGCTATGTTCCTTTTAACTATGAGACCAGTCGATTTTGATTGGTTCGTGTCTTCGTGCTTTGTTAAAAGTTTGATAATACTAGGAATATGTATAAATAAAATAATTAAAAAACGCAACTGCGAGCAACTTTTGTGCACTATTTCTAAATTTCAAGCACCTTTTTATAGAAATTGGGCACTATTTTGAGCACTTTTTTGTCATGTTTTGGCGATTTTTCCAACGCAATCGGGACAGGCCTAACATTGAAAACTGTGAGATAATGAGGGTAATATAATTCGATCCTAATATACTCTCTTGACTTACGACTGATACAGCTTCCTTTAACCCTGATACAATCGAATAGTAAAGAGAAAAAAAAGTTTGTCACCTTCAGATCCAGGTGAACAATATGTCTTTCGTGCATGAAGTTTAAAGCTTCAAGGATTTGTCTGACGTAGTCAACAGCATCATCCTCCATCAGATATTCTTCAGCGACTATTCGCTCGAACAGTTCACCTCCATGGACACTAAAACAGGTTGAGAAAACAATGACACATTCAATCACAGTTTCTCGACCTTTCACATCTAGTCTCAAAGTTCCATTTCTGTGATTCCAAGTTTTGAATATGTGAATTAAAGCTTTGCTGTTTTTCCAACGGTTGAAAAATGAGACTAAAACAGAAAAACATCGGCACATATGAAGGTGATTGAGTGCAAATCCGCACTGGATAAACTGCCCGGCAAATCGTGATGCCACGCCTACAAGCCAAAGATGATTTCCAGTCCCTATTGCCCACTCTTGAGAGTTTGTTTACGTTTTTTGTTTTGATTCATGTAAGACGACACAAGGTGTAACATTTCCTAACTCAGTACATGAATTAAACTAGCAATTTCGTAGCTGTAAAGAATCAAAGAAACTGTTTGAAAAAGGAAAGGGAAGCAGTTCGTAACGAATAATATCGATTCGCATTCCATCGAGTAAGATTCACAAGTATTAGAGTACTGAGACTATATGGACGGGACTGGAAATAAAATTCAAATAGTTCTGTCTTCTCTCTCTTGAAGAGCAACGAGCGTTCGCGGTAGACAAGAAAGCTACCCAGTTCGTATGCTTCCCAATATAGAGCGGTTTCGTAAAACCAAAACCTAACTATTACTTACCAATAAGCTAAGACTACTCAGCAATTCTCAAACCGTAGTAGAGTGGTTTTCAATTGAGTGTCGACAGGAGCCATAATCAGATACGGAGACCGTAAGCGCGCGCCATTTCTAGTATTGGGGTTGGCCCCATGATATGGGACAATTTTTCTATTTTAGAACAAATTGCGCCATCGCCTGCGGTACACGCGCGTACATTGCTGCGAGGATTTTCGCGGATGTCGCGCAGGGGAAATGGCGTCCGAAATACCCGAATCATTTATGCTTTTGGCCCACAACTCAACGCCTTTATGGCTGTTGGAATTTTGCTTAAGTATTTTTGGCGTAAGTTGCAGTTCGAGTGAGGACAGTGCCCAATTTAGGTATGTCCCGCTTTACGTCGCTGACCAAGTTGAGTTCCGCTGCTCCTTTTACCAGAACTTCACATGTAGTCCAATATAAATTTCACATATGAAGAAGATTAACAGCTTTTCCATAACAGAGAAAAAACTAGTTGGATATGTTTGGATATAGCAGTGTTTAGGCCCGATAAGTGACAATAAGTTTATGTCTGTAGATGATGCTTAGTTTTGTTTGGGTAAAAATCCAATAAGGCCATCCCAATAAAATGTTCCGTTTCCCATCGCCCCGTCTCTTGTGATGGTGGGTCGGGTCGGTCGGGCAAAAAAAAAAAAAAGAGAGAATGAACACTTGAAAGGGGTCTGGGTTCCAGAGAAGGCTGCTAAATAAGAAAGCCTGGTTACAAAGTCAACTCGAAAACGTGGTCTTTTCGTTCGTTAGTCATTATCTACAATGCCAGACAGTAATTCCTGTGCACTTGTGATAATATTACGAAACGAGAAGAGAGTTGTGGCCCTAACTCGACTATAGTTCGTTGACAAGAACTTGAAAGTTAATGTTAAATGAAAAAAGCTGTCTTGACGAAATGATCTTTTCCAAGAAAACATTCAGTTATAATTGTGTTCCAGGTTACTTTCAGCATATTAAATCCAACGTTTACTCTGTTAGATATATAATCAGATGATAAAAGATGCATATTAACACGACTATCAAAACAGCCTTTGAAAAACATACTATCGATGTTAATTAAAGAGAACGACATCACAGCATACCAATTGTTGTTAATAAAACAAGATCGTGTGCTTGTAAATTAAAGCAATTGCTTCTTTGGCTAGTGAATCTTTTTTGAATTTTTTTTTTTTTTTTTTACTTTTCGAAAAAATGGGTCGGTCGGGCGATGGGAAACGAAACATTTTATTGGGATGGCCTAAACTGTCTGTTCTCGATGAATAAGAGTGCTCGCTGATGCGTGTTTTGCACAGCTAGTAAAACATGACAGATTGGACTGCGCACTTTGGTGTGAAAACGTACGTCGAACCCCATATAGTATTTCCAGTTTTTGAGTCTGTTTAAGGTTGATTAATGTTTGAGAACATATTAAAAGCTTAGCTGAAAATATGTGAATACAGCAGAAATAATCAGAAAAGTAACGATGTCGCTTTTAATCAATCAACTCGAATAAAGATTTCGATTTTGTCGATTGAGTCAAAACTCTTGTCTATTTTATTTTCGCAGTGTAAAGTTTCACTATGTGAAAGAAACACACATGTTAGTAGCCTTTTGGCGAAAGTGGGTGAAAATTGTTGTAGCATCTCAGCACAGAAGACAACGAAACAAATCTTTGTCACGATTTGTTGACAATCTGAAAACACCGAGTCGGACTTGAAAGTGCACGCGCTGCACTATGCAAATGAGCTACTCGTACGCGTCAGACTTTCCTTTCAAAAGCTTTTGCAAACTCGCCAAACAAGCAGAAACAACAAGAAACTATCAAAAACAGGTTTTGGTTATGACAAAGCATCGTTTGGCAAACTCACAAATTAACTCGATACCGGAGTAAACAGTTTTCTTACAGAACTTTTCTCTACTGAACAAACACAAAAGTTTACGCGTATAACTAGCCGGCGAGCGCATTTTATTCATTCACAGCGCTAAATTAAAGAAATTCTCGACCCTGAAAAACACACCTTTTCCATTTAATCAGAGCATAAAAGTACATAGAAGAGCCCTGGTTCTTGTTCTCTGCCTTATTCCCTGCCATCGCTGTGAAAATTTGGCAAGAGAATCTCGCGGCTCTCACCATTTCATCGCGCAACGTGACAACATCCACGCGAGAGCCCAAGACACGTGCGTGGATTAGCGCGGATATATGACTTCAGGATGGCGCAATTTGTTCTGAAAATGGAAAAATTGTCCAATATATCATGGGTCCGCGCGGATCCCAAGACTTACGGTCTCCTTCCCTGATTATGGCTCCTGGCGTCGACAGTAATTAGACAATTACTTTGGTTTTGATTCTACTATGGTTTGAGATTAGCTCAGTAGTCTAATTTGTAAGTAAATTTTACCACACTCATTAAAAACCACCGAAACCAAAGTATTTGTCTGATTGCTTTTGACACTCAATTGAACCTTGCATACGGCTGGAGCGTCTGAAATTTGAATTGACCGATCAGGATTCAGCACGCGGGAAGAACTTTGCTGTCCTGACGTGTGAGTTAGCAGGGAAGCCATTGGAATCAAGCAGGTTTTCTCACTGGAGATTGCATTAAATATTCACGAAGAGGGATTCCCAATTCCTAAAACCATATTGGACTGCCAAAGGTGAAATATACCAAACATTTTGTGTCTCTAAGCTTCAATTTGGCGCCAAAATGGGTCGCCGCCATCCGGCATGGCAACTCGCTCGTAGTTTGTCTAGTGTCGCCAGGTGGGGTAATGGTTGTGTTATCTTCAACAAAATACACTGTTCCTCGGCAGTCAAAACTTAGCTGTCCTACCGAAAAGGCATGATAATAGCGTTTTTCTTCCAAGCTAATAAAAATAAAGGAATGCTTAAGTTGCTTTAATCTCTTCAAATTAGTAAACTAATGGAATGCTTAAGGTGCTTTAATCTCTTCTAATCAGTTAAACTAATTAGAAGGTAGGACAGCTAAGTTTTGACTGCCGCTCGTACTGCTGGCGCGGCCGCCGTACGAAACCAGCTAGTGCATGAGATAAAATGAGACTTACAGCTCTAAGACCATGACGATTTCAAACGGCGTCTGATAGGCATCTACCAGTTCCACGACTTTGTTATGCGGTCCAAGAGAGCGCATGATCTCGATCTCTCGAAGCACCGTTTTCCTGATGCTGTGGTTAGCAGTCTTGATTATTTTTGCAGCGTAAACGTTTCCTTTTGTCTTGTGAATACACTTCTTAACAGTGCCATAGGAACCCCTGAGAAAAGAATAAAGTAAGACATATGTCAATGAAGGGTCAGTGAACTGTAACGATGTTGTGGGGGCGCGGTGGGCACTGTTGGCTGATGAAATGAGAACAAGTTTATTTGGCCTAGCTACACATTGGGTTACCTGAAACAGTCAACGATATACATGTTTCAAATTCCCTGTTATTTGAAGGAGATGCATCACGGTTTGCAGGCATTTTGAAAAGTTCAACGTAACTTATTCAAGTTCGTCGTTTGTAATTCGTGTTAATTTAAGGAGCTTAAGCACGCGCATTTTTGAGACGCGGACGGCAACCGGAAGTGAGCTATTTTTACTTTTAACTTGCTCTTACACAACCACATTTACATTGCTAAGTATCTTTTCTCCATTAGAGATGATTAGTATAAAAATCTTTGAGACAATATGGTCTTAACACGAAAAATGTTCTTTTCCGATTGCCGTCCGCGTCTTAAAAACGCGCGTGCTTAAGCTCCCTCTACATTCTCACTAACCATCCTGTTTCCTTTATAATTTATCTGTGGCGGCAACAAGGCTCTGAAATGCACATTCACTCCAGACCAGGCTTTCATCATCAGAGGCAGTTATTAAGGCTTATCTTAAGACTTATCTCAGTTTTTAAGCGTGCATTTGATTTGCAGTTTCTTTAGATGTAGTTTTTACTTTTTTATTTGTAGTCGTATTGTATTTTATATAGCGCATTTAATTCTTACGATTTTAATTTTTGGGTTTTAGAGTATTGTAAAGCGCCATGGACAATTAATGGAAGATGGCGCTATGTAAATGTACACTAACTTTATTTATTATTTATTTAGTTGTTACTATCTTTTTGGAGTTACATACATACATACATGTTTATTGACCACTTCCCCAAAGGGCTTTTCAGCGTCAATTACAAAAGAAACATATCGAAATAATGAAATAACAATTGAAAATAATTAAAGTATCATTCCTTCCTCTTAAATTTATCTAAAAGTGCCCCTCTGAGCTTATTCCTAAAACTATTTACATCAATGCATAACTTAGAAAAGCAGGAAGGTCGCAACTTATTTACATGTACATGGATAAAGAGCCAGATAAACCGGCGTTTTCGACAAGAGAAGATCAGATTTGAAGTTGACTAAACTTGCAATTTTTTAGCTCTTGCCAGATTCTAAAATATTAAGAAGAATGCTGGAATCGGCCCATCAGTATTCTCCGTGAACTGCTGAAGTAGTGTGTCCACAATACGCCAGAGAAATGTGAAGACGCAGCATGATTTCTATGCCGGTTAGTTCTGCCGTCGACACTTACAAGTCATTCGGAGCTTTGTGTGGACGGAAAACGAAGCTTTTCGAAACTGATGGCTTTACCATAATGCAGTGATTTCCCTGCGCGAGTTGTCCATGACCAGTATAGTTTTCAATTTCTCCGGCGAAATGTGGGCGAAAACATTTGATGCGTTTTCAGAGTGAAAACTCCGTTTTCAAATTTACTCCATGCCGGGCGTAGTGTGGAGGGGGTTTCCGGACTGTCCACAAACACAGGTCACACACATGACTGAATACTTTCCCGGAGCATTGTTTTGGTTCACATTTTCTGACCAATTTGTCGGCACTACCAAAACTTCTGGCAACCTTTCCTTTCCTTTCATCAACAAACACATGGTCTGGTTTTGCAGCTTAGAAAAAGCTCTCAAATCCTCGGATTAACAGTTTGAAACAACTAGAGAAGCAGCATTAGCTTCGTGTGAGACATTTAATAATTTAAAAATTCTTGGGATTGGTCCTCTTAAATTAATTTTCAAAACTTCCTCATACCGTGACTCCGTGAAACGTTCTCAATAAAACGCTGAATGACACTTTCTTGGCTAATGTATAAAGAAAGCCTGATGGATTCCTGATTGTATGCTTCTGGCAAGATGACTAACTGATGTAAAATTACTGCTGGACAGCTGAAAGAAAATATTTTATAGATGTGTTGAAAATTTGACACAAAGCCGGTAACATACCGAGACCTGCGGGAAACCACTTCACTAATTGTGAACGTGATCTTGTTAATTTTTGAGCCGTACTAACAACCCGGGAAAAAATTATGAGACTGTCAAATATCGTGCGGATTATTCTGGTATATACCCGCATTGCTGTAATTCTTGTTTCAATAATGAGGCGGCATGACGACGTTTGTCTTTTCGACCATTTATCAAGAATCGTTTGCTATGACGGCCATTTTGAATCGCTCCATTTTGCTGTGG
Organism: Catalaphyllia jardinei; assembly: GCA_022496165.2. Lineage (NCBI taxonomy): Eukaryota > Metazoa > Cnidaria > Anthozoa > Scleractinia > Caryophylliidae > Catalaphyllia > Catalaphyllia jardinei. The sequence goes on from CM042752.1 coordinate 8,682,632, forward strand.
TATTTTAGTGAATGCTAACTAAACTTACGTTAAATGTATTTTTTGTAGAAAAAAGAACCGCCTTTTCTTAGGACTAGAATTAATTCCAACGATAAAAATAATGAAGAAATAAGCCCGGAATAAAACACTTACTTGCCAATTTCTTTTCCGAGGTCATAAAACTCATCCACAGCTCCATACTTCACGAATTCTTCTTCCTCCTCTTTTTCGTCTTCCTCCGGTTTTTCTTCCGTTGTTTTGACCACGATGTTGATGGCGTTCATATCTGCAACTGTGCATGAAATGTGGAAAGATGGCTCGCTAATTTTCATTCTTTTATACGTCAAGAAATACTCTTTCCTCGATGAAGAACAATATCTCATCCTACAAGAGCTAAGTGCGGTCACTATGGGAGATTCCATCGCCATGTTTCACCAAACAACCTCAAAGCGACCGATGTTTGAACTCAACGAAAGAAAAGCACCATACACCACGGATGCTTTACCAGTGTCGACACGAAATAACTCCGGAAGCGTTTTATGTGCCAGTAAAAATTCGACCCTTGTCCCCCACTCAGGAATTGTCATGCCGTATCAGACCCGTATCACGATAACCATGTTTTTCCCCTATTTATCTCACGTACTTATCACAGAAATCTTAATAAATTATAATACCTGTCCGGTTTTTTCTTTTCCTCTCCATGTTGTAGACGCTGTTAAATATACAGAAAGAAACGAAATAAAATTATAAATAACTTTGTTTAATTAGTTCATGACAAAGTTGAATTTGTTGCAAGATAATTTAAACATCTATTTTATCTTCAAGTTGTTTTATTTGAGCTCTGTTTCTTGTCACTTGACACGCTCAACAGGTTCAAAGGGGTTATCCGATGTTTTGAATTCTTTCGACGCACGAAACAAGATTACCTTAAATTTCACTTTGGAAACTCAAGCAATGACGATCAGTAACGATATTCTCATAACAACATCAGTACACAATTATCAGTGACAAGTTATGAGAACAAAGGAACTTATCAACGGGAAGAAAATTAAAACGTTTCAACGTCGAAACTTAAAAGAGTTGTAAAGTTTTTCGACAAGAACGAAACTAATTGAGACACCTCTTGAGACTCGAGGGACTTCCAATAAAAACACTCCCTACACCAACAAACATTGAGATTAAAACCGCAGTTTAAAAATTAGAGCCCCTATACTGAAAAAAAAAAACTTTTAAGAGTATGAATTAAATAAGATTAGTACATTTTTGCATGAGCAATCTTCTTTCGAAACTACACGTTGGCATTTCTCGAAACATTGGATCACGTAAAGTTCAGAATAACTGGTATTTTCAAACTCTCCCCTTTATTCAAATCAACCAACGCAGTGACATCAAATCTTAATCCTTCGTTTTTACCACATCGACCTAAACTGAAATGTTTTGTGAAACTCGACTGAAACAAATCAGTTAGCGAAATATAACACTCCTCGATAGAGATGACAAAATTAATTAGAACTCTTTTGATGTCAAGGGGCTAAAGTAAGAGGTTCCTAGTTCAAGAATATCAATTGCTATCGTCACTCTTAGCAACTGCATGGGGGATTGCCAACGTATGCCTCTTTCTCCTGTTTTAATTTAAAAAATGCCAGTACTCCGAACACATGCTTTTGATATATTTGCAGGTACTGTACGTGAAGGCACTCGAATAAAGATTACAATCATGGCAGGAATTTTCATGGGCAGATTTTCTCTTAACAATAGAAGGAATCTTAGTTTTCAACAAACCACAAAACCTGGCAAAAACACGTTGCAGCTTTAGTAAGATGTAAATGATCCCCAAGATAGAGTCAACATGAAATCCTATGCTCTTTTAAATCAGTAAACAATCAGCCCAAATTATGGGGTCCACACTTGCGGACTGTACCACGACTTCAGTAGCATGAACAGCTGGGACTGAAACACCTAGTCTTCCTGCCACACCACTCTAACATGTCCCTAGTGCCCAGGAACAGGGATAGTAAAGAGACAGCGCCCGAGCCTCAGTAACCTCTGTCCTACCCTTAGTTTTTTTCATGACTTGATGTACCCTCACGAGTCTTAAAAATGGGTACTGTGCAACGCTTGCATTGAGGTTGCCATTTATTTATGTTTAATAAGCACTCAGTACTTTCAAACCTGAAGGAAGATGTAAACCATATTGGTTGGAGTTGGTTATGTTCTCTGAAAGCAACCTCGTTGAAGAGACGACTAATTAATAACAAATTGCAATTTACAATCTTTCAATATCCCACCAAGACATCATTTAACCATATAAGGCTGGGAGAATATCCCACTAAGTGTGAGAGTATTTTGTAATGTAATAAGCCGGTTTGACTGGTTTAGAAGCGAGTGAACGCAAATTCAGATGAGTGCGTGAGCGAGACGAGAGTGACACGTGACAGAGAAAAATGTCGAAAATAAGGAAAATAAAGCATTCGAATGATAAATCGTCAATACTCTTTTCTGACATTCTCAGTCTTCGCCTCGTGGCGTCCACGAAAAAATACCACTCAACTCGTAATCTACCCTTGCCCCGTAAATTGAGAAATGAATTTTGAAATACTTCGCGTACAGAGATATCCAACATACAAGGTTTCTGGGGGGGTGGGCAGTTTGGTGTACTTTTAATGCGAACTCGCTTTAAAAAGGGGGGGACGACTTCGTTGGTCACCCACACTGGTATAAAATATAATCAAATATTGTTGACATGTCGAAATTGTTTTCAGGAATTCACATTTAAAGATTGTCGGCTTATCTGCTAATGTTAAAAAACTGTGTTTTTAGTGAAAACATCGGTGTCTTAAGACTGTTAACTTCTATGGAATATGTTCTTAAAACAATATTTATTAAAGATAAGCAATATTCCAAAAGTTCTAAAGCATTGTAATGGCTACTTGAAGAGACTAAATAAATCCGCGTTAACTCAATTTTCTTGATTTATACTTTATAGAATGCGCATCCAACATTTCCTTTGTATAATTGGATAACTAAATTATTTCTCATGTCCTACAAACCGGTAACCTTAAATTCACTTGATAGATATACTGCATGGCATGACAAGGCGAGTATCATTAGTACTGATTAATCCGTAACTTCTCTCCATATTTCTATACTGAATTAAAGAAAGTTAGTTATGGGAATATTATGGACTGGATAAACTCAGGGACAGACGGCTCGTCAAAATCCAAACTCACACAAAATAGAAAAGCAGAGGTTGTAATTGAAGTGTACAGTGAAGAATTTTGCGAAAACATAGTGATGGCCAAACCAGTAATATTCTCTCTGCTACATCATATTTACGATTTCTGCTTAAAGAAGTTCCGTATTGAGCTACAAAAGCGGAAATATCTCGGTCTCCTACAGACACAATTTCCATAAAGAGCAAGTTCTGTAAAGCTGTCTGTTTTGGTCCCACAAGACTTCTAAACCATCACTTTTCCAGATCATATCAAGATTTGCTCGCGATAATAATCGTGATACAGACCTGTTGAAAGATTTATTTTGATTCGATTGCTGTTTATTATTGAAAGATTAGGTAACTCTAAGATCACTGACCAACCGTGAAGTCAGTGTATTAACCATGTATTTTCCATGCGTGTTTCATGGCCCGAGACGAGAGGGAAGAGCATTATTTTATAAACACAAGTGTTGAATTTAAAACGTTATCCAAATGGCAAATGGCATATTTTGTTCCTTTAACGCTGAGTCTCCAACCATTTCCCTGCTAACTGCCAGTTCAATTTTACTCGTCGCAGCTCACTCCGGGACGAACTTCCAACCCATTCTATGGAAACAACCTCGAATGAGCTAAAATGATATTGATTTATGCAAGCAAACCGTTTCGGTTTGTTTGATGCGGCAATAAACATCGAAGTGCAGTTATGCAAAATAACCTTTATAGTACAAAACATCGTAATTTTCAAAAATACTGCAATCTGCTCGCCAAATGTGACAATACGTGCTTCCCGTGCTGTGATCGCACAACCATCGGCAAAGCCGAATTTTCCTTTTTTGCCACATTGGCAGACGGAATTATCTAAGCACTTAAAGGTTGTAGGCAGACCTTTATAGCCGAAACTTTAAGTGGACTACAAAGATTATCACGATCACTCAGTTCAAAGCGAAATTGGGTTGGGCCGTTTTGGAGCATTCATTGAAAGTGTTTAACAAAAACTCCTTGAGCGTTTTGACTTTTCGTGTCTAAACTCGATCGACGCGCACAAAAATTAACGAATGTCACGGGATAAATACAGTTTACTTGGACTGAAGTATGCAAACAAAAACAGTCCCTTCCGAGGCCACAGTAAAGGACACACGTTTTCAAGATTGTAACGCTTAAGGGACTCACAGAGACCTCGAAACAGCAAAGCTGTAATATTCCTTATACTAAAGAAACATGGCCATTCTTAAGTTATAATACCACTGGGGTATACATTCGCTCGTGTCCCCGGAGTTTGGTTTAGTTCCAAAGGAATGCATAAGAAAAGTAAACACTGCCTAACAGCTAAAAAACCCTTCCTGTTCAACGCACAGATCGTGCGCACGAGCGACCCTACCTCTAATGTTGCACCTTGCTGGAATCAAACGTTTCCACAAATCCGCTTAGATGGACCTCGCAATTTATCTGAGCGGTTCCCTAAGTTCGTGCTTAAGGCATGTCAATTTTCCTGTTTTCTTTCCTCAGAATTTCTGGTTGTTGTAATTAAAGCGCCGTTTTAGAAGTGCGCATGGTTATTTGTGTTGATTATAATTGACGTCATCCCCGGCGTACAGCCCTCTTTGCTGTGCATTAACTGTGTCAACACAAAGAAAGCGACCACACAAAGGAAACTTAAGACAGAAATAGAATTGCTTAGCTCTTGTGACAAGCTGGCATGTTATAACATCGACACATGTTCATTCTACTCAAGGAAACGAGCAATGGCGATGAGCAAACATAACTCCACAAGAATAACAATCGATCTTCTTTTTATTGCGTCCAAAAATAGCGTCGTGGCTCTGGTCGCCCAGGTGTTACGGCCATTCACTGATATAGAAACCAAATTTGACCATCGCCTAATTTCTTGTAATCAAACTCGCAGACTGAGCATAATAATAGCTACAGCAATTGCCCTAATTAAAAGCCAATCTTCGCGGAACAAGACAAAATTAATCCTTCATTAGAATCTTAATAGCAGCGTGCTTAGTTAATAAGTCGTAAGGACTCATGAACTGGTAAATAAAAACAACAAAGCATGCACACAATGTTAATAGGTCAATACTTAGTTCAATTCTAACTCCGTCTTGTGAAAGTAGATCTCCCCAGAATCCGCCTCTGCCCGCACTATATAAGGGGAAGCTTCAAGATTTGAATGCCCAGCGCAGCAACTTAGAACGTTAATTTCCTTAAAAAATATATGTTTTTGACTAATGAATTATACAGGAAACATTGCTTAATTCCTTTAACTATACCATAAGAGGTTCTGCAAAATTTCATTAAAAACTAATCCGAGTTAAACTCTTCGGCCGAGTTTTTTCTTTAAGCTCTGTTTCCCGTGGTATAATTAACTTTTATCTCAGCCGAGGCCAGGAATGTATTATGTAGCATAGCAAACATGTATCCGTTCACGGCGAGTTTTTACACTATCGTTGCGATACTGTGCTATTAAACTGGGCGTTACTTTCAGGGCGTTTTATTTTGAGTAAATGCGGTGTTTAAACTGTAAGAAAATAGGAATTTTAAAGCCGGGTTGTACTAAAGTATAAAACGCCCGCGCACAAAACGTTGTACGGATGCGTGAACGAACGAGACTGCATTTAAGTGTCGCGTGGCTTGTTATTATCGATAAAAGCGATAAATAGGGAAATACGACGGCTTATTGACCGAGCAAAAACTAGTTTACTCCTGATCATGGATCATGTACCGAACATCACATGAGTGCACTCATGCCAAAACGACTCTGAGAAAAAGGCTTGAAACTTTAGGCTTAGAGACCGTTCACCTTTTACGAGGTAGAGGGGGGGGGGGGGGGTCACCGAAAAAAATCGGCCTTAAGGGCTGGTTCACACTTTGACACAAGCATAAGCATAAGTCGACATATGCAGACGCAGTAAGATGTTGATAATTAGCGCCTTTTGTGGGAAATTTCCCTAATAAAAGGTGCTAATTATCTGCATCTTTCTGCGTCTGCGTATGTCGGCTTATTCTTATGCTTATGTCAAAGTGTGAACCAGCTCTAAAGGCCCGTTTACACAGGCGATTTTTGTCGCGGCAACTCAATGCAATTTTTACCGCGCTAAAGTTGCAACTTCAAGGCCGCACGTGTAAACCAGGTGCGATTTTTAGTGGGGTTTCGAACATGTTTAAAACTTGATGCACCTTTAGCGCGACAAAAATTGCATCGAGTTGCCGCGACAAAAATCGCCTGTGTAAAAGGTAATTCTTCTACTGCGCACGATTTTTGCGTCATTAGCACGCACAAATGAGCGCGTGCACGTACACAACGAAAGGAATTTTAAACGAGCATGGTGGCCTTTTTTAGCGCACAATAATAGTGTACATATTATCCTCTTTAATTTAAAAGAAATCTAAAAAAATTATATCGGACAGAGTAAAAGATATGGGTGAAAGCGTGCAAAAAACCGTACTCGGCAATGCAAATATAACGGCGAAAACAAAGACTATACGAACGCTTTAATTTACGTCCACGTCGTTTTAAATGGTGTGACTTTTTCACAAATTTCATATGATATTGTTCTATAATAATATGCTCGACACCTTCTACCTGTCAGGTTTTTTCCCAAGTATTAGTTGAATAAACTATGCATCCACCTACCTCAAAATATAACTTGGACCGATGAATAACGCAAGTGAAACACGAGTACAGGCTTAAACTGAAAGGGATTGGCCCGTCACATCTCTTAAACGAGCAAGGTGACCCAGCATTTTTATTGTGTTTTTCGAAACAGTGCTTGGTAGAAAACATTCAGGGAAAGTCTCAAAAAATTCATCGGTAACTTTAATTTCTGAGGAATCACCTTAATGAACAAAAAAAAAAGGTTTCTTTCTTTATGCTTAATTTTCCTCTCTGTATTGTTGGATCTTTGAATCTTTTTTTCTCACTTTTCCCTTACGGCTTATCAAATACAATATAGTTAACATGGCAGTTGCTTGACCAGAATAGCCAAAGCTACCTGCAAGCTGCTAAAGGCCTGTAAACTAATGATATTGTTGTATATGCTGAACATTGATTCTCCCTGCTAATCTTCATCAAGCTCTTCCTCATCGCTTGTGCTGTGAGAGTCGCTTTCGTTATTTTCGGGCAGCACATACTCTTCAGGATACAGGAAGTAGTGCACCTCATCTTTAACCTCTTGCTTGAGCTAGTGATTATTCTGTTTCCTGCCGCATTGTTGAAGTGGTTTGATTCCAAAAGCTGTGCAATCAATGTATGGCACATCAAAGCACGGCAAATCTTCAGTGTGTATTGTTGAGCAAAGGTTTTCCGTTTTACACCTTACGCATCTCAATGTGGCAGGTTTCAAAAGGAAGAGGACAGAGGAGAGGGCAAAGGAAAGCCAGAAGGCGACGGAGAAAAATTATGAGGATTATGCCTGGAAAGATTTGTGCGAAGATCCAACAAAACTGAAAAAGCTCCGAGTGCCAGAGATACACAAATACCACAAACATCATAGACTAGACAAACATCTGAACTGAAAGGACCAAAAATGACAAGGTTAAGGTAATTACCAGACACTGGCTTCTCCAGGTACATCCTGATGGAAATGATCTACTACAAACAAGATTGAGAGAAACTGTGACAAAGCTGAAAATGAACCTTTGCTAGTCAGTGATAAGGACGATAGCGATGAAGACGACAACGGTGGAAGCGAAAGCAGCAGTGACGAGGAGAATGAAAATAATTACATTGACTCTGGTGATAAAGACGAATCGAGTGATGCCATTCTTGCCTTCATCGATGACGAAGAAGTTGAGAGGCCAGCTAGTGTCCAAGAGAAGAGCCATAACCAGAAGATCAGAAATTTATTTTTTCTTTCTTTAATTTTTAACGAATTAAGAGCGAGCTTAAGTGACAGATGCAACTGTAGTATGAATTGCAATACCTTGATAATGCCAAAAACATACTGTGTTACTATCCAGTATGTATAGCTGGTTTAATTGACAATTTTTTTTGATTTGGGGGGAGAGGGAGGGAGGGGGGGGTCACCGAAAAAACTTACCTTAATTGGGGGGTCATGGAAAAAAATCAATGACTGAGGGGGGTCATGCAACTTTTTAAAGATTGTTCAGAAAATACCACCAGGCGCCCCCCCCCCTACCTCGTAAAAAATGAACGGTCCCTTAGTAAAGCTATAAATCAACTGCCATAGCGAGTTAGTGAGGCTGACGTTTTGAGCATTAATCCTGTGTCCGAGTATTCTGATGAAGGACTACAGTAAAAACCCGCGTGTAAGAACCTAGTGGTTCATAGCCTCAACGCAGTCTCTCTTTTGCTCGAAAACCGTGAAAATCGTGCTCTTTTATTAGGCGCAAGATGATACGTACATCAACTACTCTTGTGGGATATCAGAAAGGTAGGATTTCGGCAGCATAGACAGAATTTCGAAATTAACTTCACTTAAATGGAACTTCTTCACGTTCGACACGTGTTGTCTGGAATATTACGTTCTCCGCTGATCAAAGCCTCTGTTGCTGAGCCACATTTCTATCATGAGCCACAAAAGAAAAAAAAATCGATCGTCACCGAGGCTAGTCGAGACACAAAGATAACAATCCAAATTACCCACGTTTGATATTAACCTTTAATTTAATTTTCTGGCACTACTTCAGGTAATCAATCCTTGTTATGGATAAATTATTACTCTTTCAACAAATTCGATTGACCGAGAAAGATTAAAGAATTATGCCTCAGGGTTCAAAAATCTCACTATCGTAAGAGTTGCTAGCTGCCTACCACAAAATGAAATATATGGAGTGTTTCGAAATGAAAGCGAGACTCTTAGATATCTTAAATCGCCGCATACTTGGTAATCTGTCAGTCGATGTCTTTCAAAGAAAGAACATTTTAACTTCGGTCCATGACCTAACTTAATGCAATTAGTAAAAGTGAAAGGTTTATAACGTATTACGGTGCTTTTATTCACAGTTTTCAAATCTGAAAATTTCAAACTTCTTATATTTGATGACCGTGATACTATGCTCAGTTGGAAATTTGGTTCGGTTAAATTCACATAATTTCTTTACAAAACAATTCTGCTCTGTCAGTCCTTTCTACCGAGTAAAGCACAATTTGTTATAGGAAAAGTATCCAGCTTTGATTCTCTTTAAGTGTTGAAAGTTTTATAAAACAATTAACGTTGAAAACGTGTATTTTGTTATGTTACTTAACTCCTGTAGTATTGGTTTTGCTAATCTCGTCCGAAGAAATCGCAGTTGCATCATGGTCTAGCTCCTAACAAACATGGCGGAACTGCTTCTTGTCGTATCTTAAAATTCATCCAGCCGCAATGTTTTTATCAAAACAACACTCCGGCATCAAAGTTTAACAATGATGCAACATTTTAATTATTCTACAACCAGTAAAATTGGTTGTTTCCTATCACAGAGGTCGCATTAAATATTTGAACCCTTTAAAGAAACATTCTCATCAATTTACTATCAGCAGGGTTCAGGAATTTTAATTTCGTTCTTTTTTTAATCTTTTGTTCACAAAACAGACCCTAAGTTTGGAGAAAAAAAGTTGAAAATCAGAGGGAATTACACAAACAATATATAATTATACAGGTTTGTTTCTGAAGCTAAGGGAAAACAATAATCAAAAGCACCTGGGAGGGGGTAACGTTAATTAGCTAAGCTGAGATGACATTGAACCCCAGCCAAATTATTTCTCTTGAAATTTCTGGAGCAAGTTAAGCTTCAGGGTAATTGTCAAGAAGGTTATATTTGTTTAGAGTACTTAAACTAGGTTTCTTTCAAACCTTAGATCCGTCGACTCAGGAAGAAAATTGATAAAAATTTTAAAACAAACCGCAATCATCTTCAAGTAGTTTATAATATTTGAGAACCTATGACAAAGGTCGGAAATGACCCAGAAATTTCCTGTTTTAATATTAGCAACTTCAATTAAAGTAATGCTTTTCTGTTCTCCCATTTTGACAGTGGCATGACATTATGACAGTATTATGACAGTATGACAGTGGTGTCGTTTTACATTTTCTAAACGTTACACATTGTATCTTCCCTCGTGAAAACCGAGTTTCGACGCTAACTTCTAAAATTACGATCCATGATCAGCAAAGTTTCATATTTCATTTTGTTTGGAAGGGTCGAGAGGAAAGGTTAAAGACATGAGTACTTTTAACATTGAAGGTTTCATACTAAAAAAAATATACATACGTTAAAAAGATAATAAAACAGCCAAGATTATCTTGTCTTCGTCCATAAACAAAGAGCTCGTCAACATGCAGAACCACCCATTAACAAACGTAAAAAGAGCCTTTCTTTTTTAAGCCGCTAGACACAATACCTTTCACGAAAATTTAAATTCACTGCGCTTAGCTGCATGCTATACTCACGTTCTGTGCTTTGAAGAAGTTTGTCGAACAACTTTAAGAATGCACTTGAGATATTTAACACAATTGTCTCTTGAGCCATTCCAGATTGCCTAACAGAGATCTCGTTAGGCGAAAGTCTACTCGCTAAACTAATTTATCTTTTGTCGCGCGAAGATTTTTTATTAAATCCCAAGACACTCTTGGCTATAAATTGTTAATTCAATTTAGTGGTACTTTTGAGTTCTTGAAACTGAAACAATAAAATTACGAAAATCTCGTGTACAAGCATTGAATGCTTTCTTTGATATGTGTGTTTAAGATTTCGCACCTTTAACTGTCAGGAACTCTTGCCGCGGCGAAACTATCGGCAAGTCAAAGCTAATATTTATAACCGAAATAGACGTCTTATCACTCCAAAATCTGTAAAACAACTCTTTCCCTAATCACTATTTTACGCGCAATTCGAACTGTAGAGACGTGCGTCTCTGAGTCAACAAAGCGTGAATTTAGTCTTTGTCGTCATGTCGAAAAGTAATCTATGTTGACAGTAAAAATACATTTAGTTTTGGACCGGAATCATGAAAAAACAGAATTTGAATAGGTCACTACATTCTAGTGATATTGCATTCACAGTTCATAGCCCCGTACACTGACCAATCACAAAGAGTTGTTATATATGGCATTTGGAGACTCGTGACACAGCGTAATAATGTTCTTAAGACGTATCATAGCGCATATACTCGTATACTAGGCGAACGATCTCTTGAACTTTTACTACAACGGGTAGATCTTAACTCTTTTTGTTTTGACGGCGAAAACGAGCGAGAACTACGATAAGATCACAGACACTTTGTTAATAACTTGTGAAAACTAAAGCAGGTCTGTCACTTACACGATAACAAGTACCGAAACTTTAGTATTAGTCGTGCAGCTCAGGACAAAAAGTCAATAAACAATTGTACTGGGATCAACTGTTTATTATATTTTGGTTTACGGTTGTTAATTGAAAGAAAACCCGAAAGAAAACCCGAGTAAGATAACACGTAGGTACTGGTAACATATTGTTGCCAGCTTTCGGTTTGCCTACAAAATCTGATTAATAAAATGCCAAATATTGTTGGAAATCTCGGATCTAATTTAAGTTGTACAGTTTTTCACTTGAGTTCTGTTGAGAAGGAATCTAGGTTTCCTTTTCCCAAAAGCTCGTCACCAAAATATGTAACACATTTAGTTTCAGTAATTTCCTTAGTGATCACCATCTGTGAAAAACATCTTTTGTCTTCTTGTCGCAGCCGCACCGCTACCGTTAACCTTGAAACCGCGCCATAAGCACTTGACCTTTGTGGTTTATATACTTTCAAAGCCACCGAAATTCTACCTTCAGCCAGGCTTATAACCTATGTTCCAGCTATTTGTCTTCAAAAGACAGATAATTAGAAACGAAACTATAGGAATGCAACAGTTCTGAAGTGACTGTTCACTTATTATCTGATGGAAAGGATTCTACCACAGACTATCTGTTGCTAAATGCGATAAAAGTGTTCGAGACAACCACAGTGTCAAATCAAAACGTTTCGGAAAAAAGGTACGTCGAGTCGAACCAAAATAAATGTTCGTCATCTCGTTGTCCTTGTAAACATTAATAATCTTCGAACACCTAAGCTATTGTTTAAGAAAAACAAACCTCAGAGGCTTATGGTTGGAAATTTTGCGTCTTCGGTCCATGATGTTTCTTCTTCCTGAAAATCTTCTCAAAAATCCTGTCTGTTGCTTTCAGGGATCGATTCCTGTTGGTTTCGAGGTGTACTTCTTGTTGAGGATCGATAGCACGTAAGAGTTAGTGAGCAGATATCTCTTTTTGACTTCACATCCCTCGGGGTGCCGCAATTAGTGTGAGTCTGTCTAATTAATCCAGCCTTTGGTTATACCTTTTGTGCACGTGATTTGTAGCCAATGAGAAAACACCTTTGAATAGAACCCATTCAAGTAATCTTGATTGACGTGCAAGCCTTTTCAAAGCAAACCCGTTTTGTTTGTTCCGGTGTGGTGTAGGTCCTACAGTTTTGTTTGTGTCTGTTCTTTGTTTACGAACTATTTTCTTCCCTATCGGCAAATGTCGGGCCAAACGGAGTTTAGCGCGTGCCTTTGGAGCGAAGGCCAACATGAATTACCTATACGAAAGTAAATGAGTAATAAATATCAAGAAACATATCTTTCATCAATGCGTGTGTTTGTGTATAGGATTTTCGTTATCTACTAAAACTTTAACTTAGAATCGTAACATTTTTACGAAGCTTTTGCCGCATGCAATTCAAGTTAATAATTCGAGGGAAAATTGAAAAGATGCCATGTCTAATTAGTTCAAGGAAATCGATTAGTCCATTTTCTTCGTTCTGTGGTCGGTCGTAATTTCAGTTTAGATTTTTAAGGTCGTAATACCAGTCAGAAGGGCAAAAGGTGTCCGCCAAGAATAGAAAATTCATCTATAACAGATGCCTCTCGCAAAATACTCCAAATTCCCTCGTAAACGCCATTGTAATCTGAATTCAAAAGACCTCGAAGTTCTTCTGAATGTGCTATCATTTCATGGAGTTCATTTACTTTCTTGTCGCTCAGCTCAGTACAGAAGATGGTGTCATTTTAAGTTCTGATAAGGGCTAAGAACTCCGAGAATCTAAAACAGATGTCTGGGGCAAAATTCTTACTTACCTTCTTGTGGGAAACAGTTTTCAGCAAATGCAGCGAATTTCATTAAGGAATTTTAATTTTCTCGCTCAGAGGGTCAGCATGGGCTGTGTTGAGAATTGATCCAAATTTTAACTGTCAGTCGAAAAAGGCCACAGGGAGAACTCCCATATATAGTAAAAAAGAACAACCTCGTTCCCAATCCAGGGAAAAGCCCTGGGAACGAGGTTGATAAAAAGGACTTGGGGAGGTGGTGAAAACCCGTATTGGTACCTCTTAGCGGAAAGCTGTTGCAGTACCTTTTAAGGAATTGGGCCACGCCCTCAAAACAGGATCTTTTGTACCTCTTAGGGTTCTTTTCAAAATTTGCAACGAGCACCCCCAGTCCTGCTGATGTGGGAGTACATCTCCACCGAGAAGGGAGGGGGGCGGGGGCAAAGGACGTACGTCACTTTGACTGATAACTAAGGTCTGAGAGCGGCAAAATTGACTGACAGCTGAAAAGTGGGCCGCTTATTTTTAATGATCGTTGAGAAAATTTAACTGCTCAACTGAGATCCTCCATGCAGACCAACCTCAGTGTTTCACTCAAATAAGTGAGACAATGTAAGAGGCATAAGTTGGCGAGGTTCAAAGCAATGCTCTTCATCCAACTCATTTCTTTGCTTGAGGCCTCCAACCTCGTTCCCTCCTCCTCTCGAAGGAGAAGAAAAAATAGAGAAAAAAGGAGAAAAGGAAAAGATGAACCACTTTACTATAACTCAGCATTTATTAAATTTTCACAGAAGTGAAATCAATGCTGATGTCCAACATCAACCATCTTGAATTTATTAGCAATACATTAATACAAAGAGGATAAAGGGAGGAGAGTTAATTCCCCACACAGGCTGGGAGGGGGGGAGGGGGAGGGGAGTAGGAAGGGGCTAGAAATCGCTTATCCTATCACGCAAATTTTACTCAAGTTGAAAGTCTCAACTTCGACTCCAGATTCCTTCACCTTTGCCTCAACGACAGGGGAGGCACAGGAGAGCGCCTGGTATCGAGTTTAGGAAAGTCCAGGAGGCTTTGCACCTTTCACGAAATCAACGCAATGCGCGAGGATTGAGCACTATTCACTACTTGCACAATACCATAATGCACCTCTTTAACCCCCCCAAAATTTTGCATACTCATTGTTTGCAATTTCTCCTGGGACATGAACATGTCCCAAGAGTAATCTAAAACAATGCCTATGCAAAATTGGTCCAGGGTTTCAGTTGGTTTCATGGGACTGACCTACTTCATGAAAAAAAAAATCGGGAAAACGTTATTGAGAAGTAGGCTTTTTTACTTGTTTCCCGAACCCACTTTCCGTAATTGCCAAGAATGATCAGAAATCAATTCCTGTTACAATATAAGTGTACAATAACAAGAAGGCAGGCGAGAAGATAAAAAATCAACGAAGCGATGTAAGCAAGATGTACATTAAAATTCTCAGAACTGACTTCGAAAGGGAGGTAAAACGTTCAGAAAAGAGAATACATAGATAGACCTTCGGTATAATCAGCAGCAAGTTCCGGATCCTGTCAATAAACCTGTCGTTTTGATCAGGCTATTAAACCTTCATGTAATTTTCCTCATCAAAGAATTAATTTCGCGAGATCAGGGCGTGCTTGCAGAAAAACTCCGCTACCGGAAATAAAAGATTGACTTCCAGCTCAATACTTACTAGGACCAAAGGCAAAGCTCCAAGTTTCCGGGTCAGTTTTGGATAATTCAACTAGGAGACATGACACTTTTCGATCAGACCCTCTTTTTCCCTTCATAGATACCGTTCCTGACATACAGTCCAACGAGGAGCGAAAAAGAAAATTGCACCTTTGATTTTTTTTGCCTCGCAAAGTACACAATTAATTTGATGCAACAGACAAACGTATGCGTCAGTAAGAAACGCATGCAAAAAGAACCTTTTCACTTATAGGCTCAGAAATATTTATTTTCCTTTACTGATTGCTTTTCATTTCTTTTAATTTCAGTTCGGAGAGCTTGTTGAAACACCAAGGCATCCCCTAGTTCAACATTTTTTACCTGTCTACTTTGGTGTAATAAGGCTTGTGTCAGGATTTTGTCTCGTGCTAAAAGAAACGTTAAATTTAAAGACATTTTTATAACAACTGTTTATTGAGGCAGAGTAGTTTTCAACTGCGTGACATAAGAGGAACCACAGTAATCACTTTGGCCAATCACAAAGCACACTGACAATACAGTGAACCAATCAAAGCTCACAACAACACGTTGCCGACCCAAAGCGCGGGAAAAATGGGCGAGCATGCCACCATTGGCTTTGCTTTCACTTTGGATTGGATGGCGAAGTGGCGCGAGTTTTTTCTTAACCAATCACTTAGCGCGGTAATGGAAAACCAAAGCAAGTGCGAATTACTTTCGACTCTCCAAATTGAAAGGAAAAACCACGATAAACTAACAAACAAGAACAGATTGAACTGGGGACAAGGCAAACGAATTACAAACAACGAGCTTAAGAAATAGGCCAATTAACAGTTGAGTGCTCAGTTACTTGATATAAGAATGCAAGCGGGGCTGCGGGTGACCTTGCTTTGATACAAACCTCTCTGCTTTTCTCTTTAAAATGCAAACTAGTTAGCATCAGAACAACTTGATTACAAGGTCTGCATCAAGACAAGGTAACCTACGTGTATAGCCTCGTTGCCATTCAAAGGCCAGGTCACTGAGCAGAGTACTGTAAAATGGTTTAAAGTGCCTATGAAGTAAAAGATAATTGCTGCTTATTTGAAAGGCCTTTCAAAGAATAGAAGAATGGCGTTTTCCTTTTAGGAATATCTTTTTTCGTTTTAGAGATATTTACATTTTTGCGAGTAAAGTGATGACGTCATAGGTGGTTCTACTAAAACAGAACAACACTCAATCAAGATTATCTCTAGAAATATTAAAGCGGTGCTCTTCAAACTTGGCATCAGGACTGTACATCACAAAAGAAGCAAAATGACACCTGTCATGCTGTTGCCATGACAACAGTTAGCTCTCTGGTCCTGTTTTAATTAAGACTAAAATTCCCAGATTTTATCCTAAACAAGGATCATCGACTCACAACAATCTAATAGGGATAGTTAAGGCAATATGGGAATCATTTGAGTGCTGAGCTAGACCCTCTGTCACACTTTAAAAGATTGCAAATGGGGATATTTAGTTTTTCACAGAAAGAGACTGGAACCGCGATTGTTGCCATGGCAATGACATAGTAGTTTTCATCCTGTTCCTTTTGTGATGTACGTTTCTGGTGCCAAGTTTGAAGAACATTGCTCCAATATTTCTGGAGATATTTTTGATTGAGTGTTGTACTATTTTAGTGGAACCACCTATGACGTCATCACTTTCCTCATTTACATAATACAAAAACGTAAATATCTCTTAAAAGAAAAAAGATATTCCCAAAAGGAAAACGCCATTCTTCTTTACTTTGGAAAGCCTTTCAAATAAGCAGCAATTATTTTTTACTTCATAGGCACTTTAAGGCTACAGTCGTTTTTCAAAATGCAGCATCCGCGAATAGTTCTTTTTCTACCACTCTTGACAATTACAGAGTTACAAATTAGCAGCAGATCCGGTAGACAAAGATAGTTCATCTGCGAGAATAAGCGATAAGTCAACTTAAAATTCATACGTACCCCTAAACGTGTTGACTGAGCAATTGCAAATATCCCGAAACAATTCAGAGAGAGCTAAACACCTCTTTATATGAAAAACGCCGTGCTTAGCAAATGAACTGATATAAAAAAAAATGTTCTAAATTAGCAAAAATAGGAGGTAAATATTAATTAAGTATTAGTCATACGAGCTATTTGCCCGTTGAGTTCACGTGACGGCAAAAGTGTGACTTTTTAAAAAGAAACTACCTTCCATACACCAGATATGCTAGAGGCAACGCCCAATGACGCCTCCAAAAGAGAGTCGACATTAAAAAGAATCAATGAATATGGGTCTCCTGTCGATTTTCTTGAGCAACCTGCCAGTTGAAAGCCAGCAGAGCAATCTGTGATTTAAAATCGAGGATCTCTTGTAGCGTGACAAACTTGTTTTGGTCACCACGTGCGTGACATTCCTTTCTCAGTCTCTATCTTTGTCCTTGCTGCATGTTCAACGTGACGGGAAAGGAGGGAAGAGAGGAAATATCCCAATTTCATCTCCACACGCATCCCACACATTTTGAGCGACGCGTTGTTGACTTCTAGGCTGGCTGCTATCCCATCATGCCATGTAGGTGTACTCGTCCTTACTCCCCTCGCGTCTTTCTATATATTGTTTGTCTATCAGCGCCTCGATGCATTTCTAGAAGAGAGAGGAAGTGAGAAAAATGATGTTAAAGAAAGAGGACGTTTACAAAGAGGATTATTTTTCCGGATTCGTGACACTTTCAGGATCGATTACAAGTCGCTTTTAGAGAAAGGAGCCTGCGATCTTTCTCTGAAGGCTCCTCGGAGATGAATGAAGACAGTGAGAACGTTGCCGAAACCGAGACTGTGCCAGTGATTCGAAAATTTACAATCAAAATCTGAAGTAGATACTTTGGAAACGAATATTGCTAAATCTGCAGTGTGTTTGTGGTGTGTACCCAGTTTTTCGAAGAATTGGGAAAACGCCCTCTATCTGGACAGTTCTAATTGTGCCATAGCCTTTCAAGGTTTAGAACTGATATTCCTGCAGCTTTATCAAAACCTGAATCACTTAACGGACACAGTCAGCTTTGGGACCGAGCTGACCTGGACACCAGTTTTCTCACTTTGAAAAAAGTTCACCTCAACCTGAAATCAAAGTTCATCTAGAAATGCGCTTCAATCTTCGCAGTGTTCTGCTTAATTTTCAATCGTTTACTGAAAAAACCTTTTTTTGAGCCTGCTTTTGCTCATCCTATTATGTTGTTTTTATCATATTTGGTTAAAAACAGTTTGGATCGTGTCTCTGTGATATGCAAATTAGCTATGAAATGGTATCTAATGCGCATGCGCGCCAGCTGACTGTGTGCCTTTAAACATTGTGAGCAATGATTCCCTCATCGAAAAGTGCCCGTGTCAGAAAGAGGCCTGTATACGCTCAACGGTATAAACTACTGGTTCAGAATGTGGCTTACCTTGATCATCGCTACACTGGGAGTGAATCGAGCACTTGATTGGCTTATAACCTAAAGGGTTAAAATGACAGAAGTTGGTAGCCTGCATGGCAGGCCGCAGAAGGGAAGGAAAGGGCCACAATGAGCGCAAGAAGATCAAACACGTATTCAAAAACGCATCAATAATTCATGAGCCTAACAGCCAATCAAAACACCGAGAAAGCGTCACATGCATGACCTTTATATCCGATAAAACACTCCTCGTTAGTATTCTTTATATGAAGAATACTGATAAGGCATAGCTTGTTTTTCTTGTATGCTAATATCTTCCCCTCACAATCTGAACCTTTGTTCGGACTCCCAAGACACCAACTTTTTCAGGAATGTTTTTGAAACCGTTCAAAAACCTCGCAGCACGTGTTTTATTGGGTCTAAAACCGCTCGGATGCGCCTCGTGGTTTTAAACCCGATAAAACGCTCCTACTCGTTTTTTAATCATTACTTCACGCACTTCGCGCTCGTTTTCTCCCTTTTCCCTCCCCTTCGGAAGCCTGCCACGTAGGTAAGAAGTTGGTGGCACAACGTGCACGGCGACAAAACCACGTATATATATTGACATGTATTTATTTGTTTATTTAAATCGTATTTTTTCCCACCTTACTTTTACCCTTACTCCTCAGTTGCGCAAGAGTGGCGCACAAGGTAGACAATTAATATTAATTTTTACCTCTTGCATGAGTGAATTGTGCTTCAAAACTTTCCTGGATTTCATAATTCTCACTATGGCAGCCTAAACGTAACAAAATAATATTAATCATTAAAATATAGATCGGGCCCTGCGCGCACTCTGGTTGGTCAAAAACCTATGTTTTATCAAAGTATAAAACATAGAAAAAGCGTGTTTTATTGTTTTGCGCGCGTAAAATTTATATTTTAAAGCAAATGAAGAAGCCTAAGCCGTGTATTACACTGTGATAAAACGCTCCGGTCATTTGAAAACACTCGAGAAATGTAGAAAACACTCGTATTTGCGGCTCGTGTTTTCTACATTTTCCTCGTGTTCTCAAATGGCCATCGTGTTTTATCACAGTGTAATACACGGCTTAGGCTTCTTTATTTGTTAAATAAAAAATAACAAACATAGTGCACCACAAAAGTTACATGGCACGTTTTTCGACCGAATACCGTTTCTCAAACCAAGGCTGCTGCCTAACAGGAGCCTAGCAGCCTGGGGCACCCAAGAAAGTCCTTTGGGCGCCTAGATTTTCGCAGCAGCTCCCAAAACATTACCTGTTGGGCTCCTAACTTTTTGGCTATTGCCCTTCTGGGCTCCTTGAAATATTGTTAGGCAACAGCCTTGCAAACTGAACATGAAACGTACCGAATAAAAGATGCTTAGCGGAATACGAATCTCCAAGCTACAGCTATTCAGCAGCTTTCAGATCCGCCAAGGCGCCTTTATCAAGAGATGATTACAATTGTCGCGTTTTTTATCGCATTTCTATCTGATCTTTGAACGCACAGATAGAATCGCGAGAAAGCTGGACGTCAGCGTGAAACAAGAGACCTGACTAGAGACTTGGGTTCGTCTTGTTCGCTTGGCTCGCCCCAGGCCCCATACACTCTTCCTTCGCGCTCGCTTTTTCGTTCGCGCGCGTGAAAAAACTACTTGGTGTAGGCACTCATGTAATGGTTCGGGTAGTTATACTCAAATTTAAACTACAGTACAGTGCTATTTAACAATTAGACCCGTAGCCCTTTCGGGCTACGGGTGAATAGCCCACGAGGCGAAGCCGCATGGGCTATCGACCCGTGGCCCTTGAGGGCGAAGGGTCTAATTGTTTTAGTATCACCCAACTAGTCGGACAGAAACGGCAATAACAAAGTTAGCAAATGCAAGTTTAAGAAATATTTATTTGGGGGGAAAAACGAAAGGCAAACCGGCAAATTTTGCTACTCGATGACTATTACTATTAGACCCCTAGTAGCGTAGCCAATCAAAATGCAGGATTTGCATTAGTCCACTAGTTGGGTGATACTAAAAATTTCTATAAAGTACCTTAACATAAAAATGAAAACTAGCCGCAAGCAAATTGGAGTGAAACTAACCGCAAGCAATGCTCACGTAATGGTCCGAGTGGTTACCCTAAAATAGAGAGGCTGTGAACTGTTTTACGTGTAGTCTGAT
The DNA here is from genome assembly GCA_022496165.2 of Catalaphyllia jardinei. Classification (NCBI taxonomy): domain Eukaryota; kingdom Metazoa; phylum Cnidaria; class Anthozoa; order Scleractinia; family Caryophylliidae; genus Catalaphyllia; species Catalaphyllia jardinei. The sequence continues at coordinate 8,703,196 of CM042752.1, forward strand.
GACGGAGGTCACCTGACAACACGTTGGTACAGGCCCACCCATAGTTTCTTTAGGGACCTGATACTAAGTTTTCCCTTTCTCCAACTGCAGTGACTATCCCTCTGAGGTGTGGGTACAACCAACAAAACTTTGTTCAGAAGCCCAGATAAAGAGAACGCTGGTTTTTCATGCAAAAAAAAAAACAACTGAGCAAGCAAAAACAAAGTAGAATGAATTTCTTACCTGAAGGTACATTTTCCTGTCCTCATCCACTGATGAAAGAGTTTGCTCTGTTTCCTGTTGAAAAAGAAGAACGAAACACTTGCCTTGAGCTAATGGTTCTAATGGCGTTTCACAAATGATCAACAAATAATTTCCCTTTGCGAGAATAAAGAACGTCATCAACTTGGAGATCTTGTTTTGATGAACTACCCAATTCTCAGAACAAGTTTCAAAAGAAACGTAAGTCGATCGGTAAGGCGAATTAACAATTTCAAATTGGAAATAGAAAGTTGGAATTCTGCTTTTCTCAAAAGACTAGCCTCTGTCTCATTTCCACAGGAATAACTGAAAGATCTCTCCTCCTCCTCCTCCTCCCCCCCCCCCCTTAAGAGCCCCGGCCTCCCACTTCCCCCAGATCAACTGAAAGAAGCCGTAGCACCGAGGCTACAATCTTGGTCATAAGGGTTGGAAAATTCACTTAAATGAATTACAAGCGGATTCTTTTTTCCTTCTTTCTTTAATTATTACCTGAGGAGTTTCTCTCTGTACTGCAGCGGTGATTTTAAGTTTCGTCCTTTTGCTAGAGAAATCAGGGTTTAAAGAGTATGTACATTTCATAGGATCAGTGCCCTAAAGGGAAAAAAAAAAACAATTTAGACAATTAGCGCAAACAGTAGCACACTTTTTAACACAGGCATCACTCATAGACACAATTACGTGTGTCAATTCTGACGCATCAAGGCCAATCAACATCGATGGAGAAGAGCTGGAACATATTGAAGAGTTCACTTATCTCGGGAGTGTGATCAGTACAGACAACATTGCCCAGGTGTGCATTTAGTAGACTCAAAAACATCTGGAAGTCTAAAGAGTATAGCCTTTAGACTAAAGTGCGCATCTACAACAGTAACGCTAAATCTGTGCTACTGTACGGCTCTGAATGCTGGAGAATTGTCAAGAGGGACATAAACAAAGTCAATGCTTTTCACAATAGCTGCCTGCGAAGGATCTGCAACATCTTCTGGCCCAACACAATTTCCAACAATGGCCTGTACCAGAAGACTGGGTACACAAGTATAGATCTTGAAATCAAGAAATGCCGGCTTAGATGGCTGAGACATGTCTTACGAATGTCGCCTGAGAAAATACCCAAGGTTGCCCTTAGGCGGACACCTGCAGGCAAAAGAAAAAGGGGAAGACCCAAAACCACCTGGAGAAAGACAGTGGAAACTGAACTTAGTGGGATGGGTTTGTCATGGGGAGAGGCACAGGCTATTGCGAAGGACAAGGCCCGGTGGAAAGGTGACATTGTTGTGGCCCCATGCCCCACCGGGGGCAATAAGGACTAGAGAGAGATCATTCAAAGAAGATTCCAATTAACTAACAAGAACGGGTACATCATGTGGTGAGAGTACTGGCAATGTAACCAAATGTCTCCCTCCTGCAAAATTTTTTCTCACTCAAGAGTTTCTCAATGCATGTTCGTTGCTACTTCGTTCTGCGGTCTCCTACGAATACGATACGGTTTGTCCCATTTCGTTTTCTTTCTTTCTTTTTTTGTTGTTGTTGTTTTTGGTGTCGTCGTTGTTGTCCACGCATTGATTAAGCAGGAAACTTAACTTCGGCTGAATTTTTGTTGTTATATTTCTTTCATTTTCAAACTGCTCGTTGCACGGCTGGAAATTTCCAACGTAAAACAACGGGCTTTTAGACGCTGGATGCTGAACAACTTGCCAGGTACTAACAAGTTACAAACAGGTTTCGTTTTTCAGTCAAAATACTATCAAGGACAAGTTACCAGTTTGCTTACCTCAGAGACCGTTATAAGCCGTACGTCCGTCAGGGATTGTAACGTTCTAATTAGTTCCTTCTCCACTAGCTGCGTCTGTTCGCCGATTTCACTGAAACAAAACAGGGACATAAGTTCATGAAGTAACTGTTGTACAGGATTACGAAGACAGGCAAGTGAAACACTTAGTTGATTGATAAAGGTAACTTAACTGAAGTTTAATGGCAGACTATTATAGTAACAATTATAATAATAGTAATTATACTCATAATAGTAATAATAATAATAATAATAATAATAACGATAACGATTATGATAACAATAGTTCATTTATATAGCACACACATCCACAATTAGCCCGAGATACTTTACAAAACTATCCCTAAAAACTACAATTTTACTCTCATACCTAAAAAAGCTAGAATCTAAAAAAAAAAGATTAAAAATGTGATAAAGAGTTACTCTAAATAAATTCAGTAAAAAAAGACGCAGGTCTTGACTTTTTCCTTGAATAATTAAAGTGTACTGGATCGACGTATTTCCAAAGGATTAGTCTTCCAAATCTTCGGCCCATACAAAAAAACTCTACAACCACATGCTTTAGTTTTACTAGCTGGCTGCATTAGCAGGTCTTGAAAGTATGAGCGAAGAGACCTGGTTGATTTCCGATGTTCTAGGAGTTCTGTTAGATGTTGTGGGAGGAGGTAAAAGATGATACAAATATATGATCCCTTCGTCAGACCAAAATGACAGAGAGCTGAAGCACGAAACGACGGCTTTGCCAAATGGGCTACGGCAGTTGATAGGCCCGGTCACATGGAACAGAATAAATTATGCTGGGATGCAAATAACGCAGTGGGACTTTCAAAACAAAGGAAAGTCGGACTGGACTGGTAAGAATTCCTTTGTTTTGGAAGTCCCAGCGTCATTTACTCCGTACCATGTGACCGAACCGTGCAAAGGGCCCATTTATCTTTATCAACTTCAAGTTGGATTCAGCCAAGGAGAAGAATACTCAAACTGTATGAGTAGGAACTGGGAACTGACGTTAACATCCTGCTCCCACGGGCCTCTCCTTTTTTCTCAAGAAACGCTGGAACGAAATAAGTCAGACACGTGATACAGGTGGCGAGGAAGGCAACTCAACTATAATTTTCAGGTCATTGTTACTTACTCAAAATGTAAACTTGTCTTCTCGTTAAACAGCAGAATGACCGCCATCTGATACGTTGTAACAGTGATGAAGTACGGTCGTTTAAGATAACTCACTTTCACTTCACCTACAAGAAACACAGAGTGAGTTACAAAATGACTAGAAAACAATGATGCAAGGCTGATACTACGTAGAGAGCTTAACGGGGCAACGACACCATAGAGTCCAAACTGAAAGCCATGAATTGCAACCGTGGACAGCTGTTTCGACCTTATTGGGTCTCGTCAGCACGGTGTAGCAAGTTATACAGGCAGCATTTTCGTTTGCGGTCCTTTGCAGTATTATGTTTGTCTAGTTATAAAATACAGTGGAGTCCCTAATTTTCCAACACTTCAGCTATTTGAACTCTGTAGTTATTCTGGGTGATCAGCTACAGGTTTAACCTGTTTCTTATTTATACTAGACAACGAGTTGTCCCCCTTTTCCTTAGTCCATGGTGCCTGACTCGAAAGAAATCCGCGAGAAAAAAATGGCCGCGTGAAGTCCTGGGGGCGAGTTCAACCCCAGGATCTCGCGCGGCCATTTTTTTCGAGTTTTTCTTTCGCGCCACGCATGACGGAGTAAGCCAAAGAGGGACTACTCTTAGTCTTAATTTATACAATATTTGCATTTACATTAGTTAAATCATTTTCCCTTGACCAAAATGAAAATACAAGTTGCTGTTTCCGTGAAGTTTCCCAAATAAAACTAATTTTTGTTTTACGGACCGTTCAGTGACTGGGTTGTACTATTATAATAATTATTACAATTGTGACCATCAGCTTTATTGGCTGTCTCAGATCTTCGCCCCTTGCCGCCTATCGACCAATGATAACTTTGAACTCGTCCATTAAATGTTAATCAGATATCAATACTCTCCGGAGGATAAGTGATGGAAATCAATCGTATTAGCTTGCTTAAAAGCGCATGCTTCGTTCTCTCACCGGTAGACAAGTGTTGAAGCCATGTTAATTTCCTGCCATTAAATCTTCCACTGTAGAATTGTTCAAACTGAAAAACACGACAATAAGCCAAGTAAATTCCAGTAACATGTGTAACTACTGAGTTATCCTTTTTCTTTCTCACGCAGCTCCTTGTAATTTATAGGTAGGATCAACCACCACCTACCATTTGAACTGATTTCACTAGGTCCTGGGGAATGGACAGTGGAGATACTGAAGTCTGACCAAGAGGCCACGCCCCAGACTACAAGGTCAATTAAAGAAAAAACAATTATCAATATGTTTGAAATGTTTAAAATGCCCCGACGTGTGTCATATTAATTTCAATACAGAATTACATCATGTATCCTAAAGTGTATGAATATAAATAGCACCAGTCTCCAGTCCTCCTTGCTCCCTACAGCCCCAAGCCTCCCCTCCCAAGCAATGCTGCCCCACCCCTTCCCCATGTCTATTCTTTTAACAGAGACTGTCAACTTTCAGTCTCCAGCACTGACCAATTCTTTCCACTTTTCAGAACAACTTCAGATGACCAGCTCACAAAAATCAAGCACTTGATCAGGTCAAATGAATTTAACTTGAAATCCAATTTTTTCAACAAGAACTGCAAAAAAATTTATAAAAAAAAGGTATTGCACAAGAATATATAAATGTACTTTTGTCTAGCACCACAGCAAACTCACCTGTAAAACAAAAAGGGTAAAACCAACTCCAAGAGACACATTGGCGTTAGAAAGAAAGTCACTAAAACTGGAGTTGAGATCTGAACTGATGCTGATATCAGTAAACATGCGGTGAAGTTTGTTGGTGTACTCATAACCACAAGCGTGCTGCAAGAAAAGCAAGACATGCACTGAGTAAGATATCAAGTACAATTTCCAATCAATCCTTACAGAAATATTAACAAGGAAATGAAAACAATTATGTGGAAAGCGTTTCCCTTTAAAGACAGCAGGCCTTCTTCAGTCATGGTCTACATCACTCAACTTTAATTACAGAGGGTGACACATGACAATAAAAAACTGATAAACTACATGTAGTGGCCCTCTGTGCTCAAAATCTACAAGGAATTATAAAATAAAAAAGTATAGTACAAAGTGTGAACATTAACAGTTTACAATGATTAAAAAATATGTATATACATGTATATTACATAATTATAATGATTTAAAAATATTCCTAACTACAAATCAAGACACACACTAACGGTCTAGTGGAGAATTATCAATGACTGTCAGATTCAAGGATAATAATAGTAAAATGAAACAGCAAAAAACAATAGCACAAAAGCATGGTGAAAATACACAGCAAAATAGCACAGCAAACTTGTCCCTGAATACATACATGAACTTGCACATAATGGCATCAGGGCATCAGTTGAAAAATTCACTGCGAAATGTTGATCACGCGCAACAAACAAGTTCAAGGTTTCAGAGCTGTGTCAAACTGTGATTTGCTGCGAAGACCTTCACACGAGCATAGCATTGTGTATGTTTACCTTCAGACGGCTTATCATTGCTTCTTCAGCATCCATCGATACTGACAGGGTGTGAATAAGTCTCTTTGCTAACATCTTAGAGTAGAACTAAAACCAGCATAAAATAACTTAACAAAAACATGTACACGTAAATACAGTATAGTGTATATCAGTGCACGCAAGTAGTTTTAGTAGATTCACTAAGGCTTTGATAAATAGGAAAAAGAGAAAAATAACTTTTTGGAAAAAGTGCCCATGTTCCTATTGTAAAAAGAAACGAGATGTTTCAGGAAGTGTCCCTTCGTTAGTCACAAATGATGCCACTGATAAATTTAATTATCCTAAAAAAGAACAAGAGCCTGGGAAAATGTGTTCACTGACTGCTACAAGGGTTCATTATAAATGAAATGAACTGTTGACAAAAAAAACGGGTGGTCTTTGACCATGGAAATACTAGGATTAAAGGATTTTTGTCAGAGCTGATCTATTCTGCACTTAACATTGATCTTGAGATGACTGTATTCCTTATGTAGGGGTAGATTTTGATTCAAAGCTTCTTGATTGTGTGATTCCAACAGACAGTGGTTCCTTGTTCCTTAATCATTGTGTTGTAGTTTTACCCAGGCTAACATTAACAATAACAAGATACCTTTTGAAAAATGTCCTTGTCGTCAATATATTTAAAAATAATAATCTGAAAGGAAAAGAAATGACAATTTTGAGAAAACCTTCGACAATCATGTGGAATTGCATATCAAACACAAAATGCAAATATAGCAGCACAAAAGAATGTTGCAAACACAAGAATTCTAGTTTGAAACGTATCAAGCACATTGTTTGACTTACAATATCGCTAAGTTTTTCATCTAATTCTACATCACTGAGGTTCTTCGTGCTCTTCTTCAGGATTGAATCGCAGTATTTGGCAAGCTAATCAAAGGCACAAAAAAAAAATGAGGTACATGTATGTGAAAACTGTCACAAACAAAATTCTGCATATACATTCTAAACTTGCTTCAAGTGCTTTAAGCATATACACCATCTTACATGTAGCTCTGATCTGAAAATGTTTCAACAAATATTCTAAGCTCAAGAACCAACCCCGCTCTTTGTCAGTCTCAGGATCCATTCTTTTGGGATGATCAGGCTCAGTGATCCAAAATCACTCAGATCATGCTGGATCAAAGAAACCGATGAATCCACTCTGGTCACAGATTTATCAGTTCCATTGATGAACCATGATTTTGGATCACTGATCCTGATTCAGATCATCTCAAAGGGATCACCCTTAGTGACTCCAGTGCTTACCCATTCTGGAGATTTTGATGAGCGCCTGGGATCATGTCTATAATTCACTATAGTTGCACAGGCCTGAAAGGAAAACAAAGACACATTCAAATGAAATAATAATAAATTATTATTATTTTATTATTCCTAAGATGACACTCCCTATTTTGACTAATCTTTAATACAGTGGAATCCCAATTTCTCTAACCCTCATTTTTTTCAAACCTCCTGATAACTTGAACCAAGAGTAGCTCTCTCTCCTCACTCGAACACTGTATTTACACCCTCAATTTCTCAAATTCTCCGATTTTCGAACCAATTATTGCTTCCCCCGGAGGTTCAAAAAATCAGGATTCCACTGTAAGTCCAAACAAAGAAAAATCTTCCATTTTTGCCAAGCTCCTAATTACTGAAATTTTATTTCTCCTTTTGAGCTTGATGGGACAGTATCGTAAAATGCCAAGCACAAATATGAAAAAGGAATTGACACCTTAAACCATGATTGATGGACAACTTTGATGATGCCATGTTTTTCCGAGTTTTTCATTCAAACAAAAAATAAGCCTCACCACTCAATTTATCACACCAAATTTACATGAAGTAGGTTTCTGAAGTTTCATAAGAATTTGTTGCAAACTCATGAAAATACATATAGGTGCAGTGGGCCCCCAACTCGCAAATTTTTCACAGAGAAGCGTATAGGGCACAAGCCCCTAGCTGGCATACACTTTTCTGCCAAACTGATTGCCAAGTTTGAGTTCCCATATTTAAATGTGTTTGGCACAGATCATATGAAACTTCATATATTTACTAAATTCAACATGATAATTCAATTAAGTATATGGCACACAAGTGAATAGTACTTTTCACGTGTGCTGATTGGCTAGCTCGGAGGTGATTAGCTAAGTACAAGCAGTAAAAGAAAAACAAAATGGCTTCCCGTTTTGCTTCGGTTTCCGAAGAGGAAATTCTTTCAGCAAATGACGAGGCTCAACAGTACCGCTCAGACATAAGCGAACCAAGACATACGCGAAATATGCGAATGCTCATACGCGAATGCTCATACGCGAATGCTCATACGCGTATGCGCATGCGCGTTTACGCGTATACAAAATATACGCCTATGCTCATTAGTATTTATGAGCTAGCTTATTGTTGTTTTCTTTGTAATACTGTAGTTGTTGAATGTTGTTACAATGGCCCGGTAATACTGGGATTATATGGGCTGACTAAATCGCTACGTGCCAAATACGGTAGCACTAGCCACAGTTTCACAAAATTTTTTATATAGAATGCGCTCTGTAGCGTTTCAATAATTTTATTGCAAGAAAATCTTGTTGCACAACATATCCGGAAAAACTTGTAGTCGGGTTAGCATCAGAAAATTTTTACTGGGCGTTTTAATCATTGACTTCATCTTGCTCCAAACAGAACCATTTCACATCTTGTCGTGACGCTTCGAAAAACGGCAGAGACAAAAACAACTAGCCGTTGCCTGTCGACAAGATTCAGGGCAGTAAAGTTTCACGGTGCATCATAAATACTTCCATAAACATTGTTTTGCAGATGGAGATCATTTCATTGTTGAAATCACCGATTTATGCTAAACAGAACCAGAGACGCCATCATAAAAACGGCGCATCATAAAAACTTAAATGAAACATCGTTTCTGCAGATAGAGATCATTGCACCGTTTAAGTCGCCGATTTATGACGAATAGAACCGAAAATAACAATATTTTCACTACTTGCCGTGATGCTTAAAATCGATAGACAATTAGCAAGCGGCTCGCCGACGCGTGCTGAAAGATGAAAACTTTATATTGCAAAAAAGTTAATACCTGTTCGCGAAAAAATGGCAGCATAGTTTGATTTAACAGTATTTAATGGTAAGTTATTTCTCTCCAACCTCATATTCTGAGGCTAAAAATCAGAATACAATGGCTTGTTTATGAAAATTGTAGAGAACTAAAACTACAATGCCGAGTAAACAATGAAACATCTAATTACAGTTTGGTTTCAACTATTGAGGAAATGACATCGCAGCAACTTAACAAGTGCCTGCAAAAAATTTATTTGTCAGAAAGGCGGCGAGGCGGAACTTTTTACAATAAAAGACTCGCTTACTGCTATTCAGGCGTGCATCACATGGCATGCAAATTTTTTGTCCAACCCATTTGTTGAAGCATATTGTCACAAACAAAGTTACTCTTTGGTCCACTAGTTATTCAGCTTGTGTGGTATATACTAAAACAATTATTATTCACCTCAGTGTCGGTGAAAGTGGTGGATATTTACCTCGCCGCTCGGTAAATATCCACCACTATTCACCTCAACTTCGGTGAATAATTGTTAACTAAAGAGGTCGTGTTTCTTTCTGGGTATAAAAACAAGAAAAATTGATATTACAGTGTATGTGACATTGACGAGACAGTCCGCTGAATCTTCATATTTCAGTGTAATGGTATCACATAAATTATGTAGTAATGGGTCACCTTGTCTAATGCTGATATAAAAGCTGGATCATCCCTAAATGTATCCTTGATAAGGAATGAGAATTTGTTGTGGATTTCCAGTAATTCATCGACGTATTTCTGTGGGCCCTGAAACCAGATAATTATTATAATCACATTTGCACATTATCTGAATGTTCATATATATATAGGTATCTAAACATTTAATATGCATTATATAATAATGTCAACTCATTCTTGCATTTTGATTGGTTCTTAGTTTTGATCTACTGGAGGAAAGCCAAATTGATGCCATCAATAGCATCTTGTTTTGTTTCTTTTATTAGATAATAATATTTATTAAAAACTTGGATAATGCAATTCAAGAGTTTTCATTGGCTAAGCCATCATGGTATATGTATAGGAAATCGTATGAACGCGAGTGCATTTCGTGATTTATGGGCACGAGTGATGTTTTGAAAGTTCTCAAAATTGCACGAGCCGTAGGCGAGTACAATTTGAGAACTTTCAAAACATCACGAGTGACCATAAATCACGAAATGCACAAGCAGGTTCATACGATTTTTTATTTATTATATTCTCAACTCTCAGGTTCGTACTCAAACCCGTCTTTAGTACGGATTTCTGTGTAGAAGAATTGTAATATTTTATCGAGTTGTTCGTGCTCGTATTCTTCCAGTTTTGGGTTTAGTTTTCTTTCAGTCGCCCATGTTTGCCAGACATTCAAGCAGGTCTGTGTAGCTTTCAATGTATTTTTGTTTTTCGTATTTTCTTTAAGTTGCTCAACGATGTTTTGGTTTGACAAAGCAAACCAACTGTCAGCCATTTTTTTTCACTTTGGTGTTCAAATTTGGCGCTTCCCTGGTGTTTCCATAGCAACTTCCGTATTGCACTCTATAACCTGGATTGCACTCTATAACCTATTTATGCATTCGCCATTGGCCAATCAGAAGCAAGATATTTTGTTGAGTATGTAATAAGAGCCATTATACCATGATCTACAAAAATGGTGAGCGTATGCTTGATTTCTTGGGCCTTTTCGTTTTTATTGTAGCCTAGTTTTCTATATTTTGGGGGCATTTTTAATAAAACAATTATTCCACTCACGCTTGTTGGATATGAGATGATTATAGCCAACTCGGCGCTACGCGCCTCGTTGGCTATCTATCATCTCATATCCAATGCAAGCTCATGGAATAATTGTCAATTATAAAACAGATAGATGTAGTTTCCCTGTTGCCGTGCATCTGTTTAGTAGTAGATCTCAAAGACCTCAAAATGTGGTAAGAACATCAGTAACACACTAGCTTAGCCACTCATGGACCATGTTTTTGCTCTTACCACATTTTGACCTCTTCTGTGATCTATTGCTGAACAGATGCACAGTAACATGGAATCTCTTTGCTGATTGCATAAAATGCAGCTCACTCACATTTTCCACCTTGATTGATTGAATTGCTTGGAGACCTAAGAATACCAAATTAAAGAAATATGTTATTGGGTCATTACAGCATAGTGTTTTACACATGACATTAGTCTCATGAGAACATAGAGCCCAGCCATTCAAGTCATCTTGAAGGACTCTTGTGACATACAAAGAAAATCTTGTGAGAATTTAAGAGATGAAAAGATAGTAGTGATGTAAGATCCTTTCAGTACTGTGGTTAAACTTGGGGAAAATTTGCAGCAAAGCAGTGTGCAAAGACAAAAATCATGTCCAACAGCTCAGGGCTAGTCTATTTTCAGATTCTGTCTGTTACTTGCCTGATGGGCAAGTTAAGGGAGAAAGTTTTTTAAGTATCTTAGGAAAATGATTAAGGAAATTCAGATTTACAGATTGAGAAGAACTGAATGAAGGCATGATTTTCTAGGGGATAGCCAAAAGAAGATTTTATCCGGCTAAGGACATAACATAGCTCAGTTGGTAGAGCATCGCACCGGTATCGCGGAGGTCACAGGTTCGAATCCCGTTGAAGCCCTGATTTTTTTTCAGGCTTCTTCTTTCCAGTTGCTTAAATTGGAAAATTTACTGCGATGATCACTCTTCACTTTCATCTACAACTGCAGTACAAATATGAATTATTTCATATAATTTATACCTCACATAAGGACATAACAGTTACAGTAAGAGCTTGCTCAAAAGGCAGCCCTGAACTACATGTATTTGTTTTCTCTGTAGCCTGAATTGCAGGATTTTATGCAGGTTTACTACATTGTATTTTTCAACAAATTGTTGTCTCCAGCTGAATAACAATTTTCTTAAAAAAAGTTTTTGATTTTAAAACACTCATGTGCAGTATGTACAACAATGACTAAATTTTTACCAGTTTTTGTAATGTGTTCCTCTAGTTCAGCAACCATGGCTTGAAGCCCACGAGGAATGTTCCTCAAAAGTTTGTAAAGCTTTGAAAGATCTGGGAAAGAAGTAATATAAATATAAAACATTATTTACAAGCTGATGTTCAATCTCACCCAAGAGGAGATTTGCAAACCTCCATGAAACTATTATTGATATGTCCAGTATATAAATACATACATTGCATTACAGTTGTAGGTTTCATTACATACTTACCGGTATGTTATAATTAGAGGTTTCAATAAGGGCCAGGCACTGCTGTGAGGATAATTATTATTACATTCTCTACATGTAACAAATTTGGGGGAAAGTGATAATTATAAAAATTAATTTGTCGCAGTTGTGTGATCCACAAAGTCATTAAATACATAATCTAAAAGAGATTGACATACATATGTACAGGTTGGAAATAGAGTATAGTCCCACTGCTCCTCAAAGGCAGGGCCCTGGGCACGAGCCCTGTTTGACGTTTGCTCAACGTTGTAGTAGTAGTGTGTTCCTGTTATACCCTCTCGTCATTTACTGACGAGGATGTGTTATTAAAACGTTCTCACGAAATAGACAAACTCTTATCTATGACGAGAGGATATATATGTAACATGAACACACTACAACTACAGTGTTGAGCAAACCTCAAACAGGGCTCGTGCCCAGGCCCCTGCCTTTGAGGAGCAGCGGGACTATGCTCTAGAAAACAGTACCTGGTCTATTTTCCTCCTTTACCATCTGTCGACACTCTCCTTGTAAGTAAGGAATGTAATCTTCCACCATGCGTGCTTCACACTCTCTGATCACCCGGCTGTATGATACAGGATGAAAGAATTTCCTGGTCCTTAAATCCTCATCCTGAATGCGGACATCAACCTACACACCAAAATGAAACCTTACTACAAACTGTGCGTGTTTAGTGTATACTGCATGTCTGAGCAAATTGGCTGTCAGGACAATCTAAAAGACAACATGTCACCCCTCTGACTATATTTTGCCCTCTCCAGTTTCCTTTCACTGCACTTAAACACTACTGTACATTCAAGTCGTCAAGGAAAGAAATAAAAAATATAAATTTATACAGTTAAATACAATACAAACAATTGTATCTGAAAACATGATTATAACTCAGATTCCTGGAAATGAAAACAGAACTATATAACTCCTTAGTTATTAACAACATGACTTTTGTATGGAAATGATAGTGTGTAAAATTAATGAGAAATTGAATTTATGACTGTGTGATTTGGGTAAACCAAAGTTCATGATGTGAAATTTTTCCAGTTCCAAGGTATGACAATATGTTTGATTTCTGACAGAGATACAATGGGAAGAGTGAGCTTGCTAATCCTCAATAGTGAAAATCAAAGAAAGCAAGGAGAGTCTGAAAAAAAAACAGAGCTGGCTGCATTCATTTGGGTCAGGGCTCTATAACAATTAACAAGCAACATTCTTTACTGTATATTACTGTTCCCTGTCATACCTTAGTTATGAATGCATGACAAGTGTTGTCAGCATGATGTTCTGCCGCCTCTCGCCTGTAGTATTCTTTGGTTTCTTTCAAAAGGGGCTTCTCAAGGACTTCCTCATAAAGCTGGAACAAGATAAGTTTGCACAAAGATCCCTAAGCATCTTTACAGTCCTACAAATCTTATCATATCCAGCAAGGAAAGTTCTTGAATAGTTTTTGACATCTTTTTGACAACTTCTGATGGCTTCCATTTGAAATGGCCAATCAAACTGCTGCAACTTGCCGCCAGTGTCAAACGTTCACAGGTTGAGACTTTTGGAATTCCCACAAGTGTATAATGATGAACTACATAGTAACTTCTCCGTGCTTGACTGCACCCATGTTTTAAAAAATATGTCAAAAAGTTGTGAAAAGTTCATCAAAAACTTTCTTAAAAGGCAATGGGTATGGTCCATACATGTACATGTAGTGCTGTCACAATAGAGTTTTTGATTAACATTTAGTAAAAATTCCGTAGTTGTAGGAAAGTTTAAGGAATAACACCCCCTAGTGTATTTGATTTGGTATGGAGACACAGAGAGTGTAATTTGTAACATCCAACACAATTGCGCCAAAAACCCTCACTTGTTTCTCTCCATTGATGTACCAGTGTGTGACTGGTTTCTAGTTCTGCGAGAATGCTCATGTGACATAGTTGCAGCAATTGTCCAGTGGAACAATGAATCAGTCCCCCAGGGCTAGCTGCTGAACAAGGCTTCTGGGTGACTTGGTTACCTATTCCCACTTAGTAGTGCCCAACTACAGTGAACATCAAGCTACAATGTGTACATGTAGATATCAAAGCAGCATGTACATTCTTCAGTAACAGCATGGGAAGATTGTTTCCTTTAGGGAGGGGGGGGGGCAGGGGTTAGTATGTCAGGGTGGTAGTATGTCAGCAATGTTCTCTTTAATTTTTCTTTTTTTCAACTGGGGGGGGGGGAGGGACAGGCTTGCTTTCAGGCTGTTTTGAGGGGAAAAGTCATGCAAAACTTGTCATCAATCTCTAGAACATTTTTGTTGGATGAACTTTTCTGAGGCTCCACCTTTCCCTGAAGTGCCAAGTGCCATTCTGATTCAACTTACATGAAGTGCTCCCTTAGATTGATATTGCTGTACTTCCACTAAAAGGAAAAACAACAATTGATTTAATTTACATTCTCAGTCTCAAAAAGATATTAAATTAATCTACTGTTTTCTTTTTTAATGCCACCAACAAAATTCTTAGGCAACTTATGAACACCCTTTGCCTCTTTTCAACAATTGATTTTTTCTAAACTTCTCAGCCAGTCAATTTGAGCAATAGCAAAAGTGCATATGTGCAATTTTAAATGTACAGTGTAGTTCTAAATAATAATCTATAAGAATCTGAAAGTTACTGTACATGTAACTTTTGTTTTGCAGTTACTGCAATATATACTAGATACGTGTATGTAAAAAAAAATAATGCAATATATGTCAAGTGCTAAACACAACACAAGTTCAAGTATTAAACTGCAAATGGTTTATAAATGCTCTGATAACAGGGGATTTGGGAAATCACAACTTTGTAAATGTTCTACAAGAAAAAAAAGCCAGCTAACATCAACAGCATATACAAATAAATATAGTGTGGAGTAAATGGCCTTACCAAAGGAGAGAACAGTATCGTGGATAACATTCTGGTGTGTGTCCTCTCCCTCTCGATCCCTGAAAAGGAACACAAAGATATCAACATTGAACACTCAAACCTACGTAGAGAAACACCCTTCAGACCATGTTTAGAAGCTGTTTAATGACATTTTGCGTGGCTGTGAATAGTCAATTCCACTTGTATGGGAGGCATAATTTAAAAATGATTATTTTATAATTATGTACATTTTGTATCATTTGTTTAAAAACAAACAAATCACATACTTTGACACTTCTTTCAGCACATGTTCTACCAATGTCCCCTTCAATGGTTCTATCATTTTTCTCTTCCAGATGTCCAGAGCAAGCTGACAAAAAAATATAAAAAATTATTCGACATTAATCAGTACACCCTCAGTTCCAAATTTGCAATGTTTGTTGACAAGTTTATGGGTATGTGAACTTTCTAAGGGCAAAATTTGAGAAAACTTAAATCACATTGTAGAGTGCTTGAAGATATCAAATTATATTGTATTGCTTTAATTCCAGCTATTAACTAAAGTGTAATTGGACCGAGTGGAGTACAATTGAGAGAGAAATTGCTCATGACAAGGACTTTCAAAATCTGACCAATAAATAAATTTAATACTACCCTTGTACGGGATGCTTGTCCTTTGAAGATTACCCTTTGTCAGGTTTCACAAACACATCACCAGACTTTTTTGTGTCAACCTGTGCCTAAACCTATGAGGATTAATAAGCTAAGACACAAAACACAATGACACTGGCTATCAGTCAAACCAAGACCACTCCATTAGGAGTTCAAAGGCTACATCACCACAAAAAGAGAAACCATATGCTGATTAACTTACTGCTCCAATGTCCATGACCTCCTCCATGACATCAGGACAGAATGATGTAGAGTACGGAGAGATCTCTCCATAGTCCTGCTTTTGTTTCTTGAGATGTGTATTCAGATAGCTGTGTAATAAAAATTAGCATTGAATTTAGAACAAACCATTTTTAAATGGATCAATGAGTGTAGGTTAGTTAGCAATGAAGACAATGGTAAATCATTCTCACCGCAAGTAAGGCCACTGGCTACCTAAGCTACATGTAAGATATAGGTGGCAAGATTTAGACTTTCAGTAAGTGATCATGTGTCATGAGAAAGAAGTACACATTGCCAGAGGGGATGTGCATGGGTAAAACTTGGATACAACACAGCAAAAACAGCAGAAAACCTTGTAAATTAATTTTATAAAACATACCCTGTATATAATAAAACAGGATGCAAAGAAAACCAAAGCTGCAACTAGTACTGGCCTAACAGTCTTTCTCACTTGTCTAGTCATGCTTGAATTTCCTTGACATCTTTCCAAAAACTTCTTGCGAGAATCCACTAGCCCTACTGCAAAATCCACCAGTCCTGGGCTAACGGTATCTGACACAACTTTTTTATATGCCGATATACAGACAAGGAGGGCCTATGCACTTAAAGGCAATTATTGACTTGGGGTGAAGGGAGGTAAGTGCTAGTTGTTAGACATTTTCATACAGTAGCACAAACAGTTTCTATGAAAAATAAACATCTTCTGTCTTAATTACTAGTCATGCAACCTGCATCATCTTTACAAGATCATGTTGAATAGTGGTAATGACTAGAGACAAGGGCAGACCCAAGAGTTTTCTTAAGAAGAGGTGCACCAATAAGGATTGGCATAACTGACTGATGATGCAAACAAATGTTAATACAAAGAAGGTTCGGGGTGGGGGAGGGGGGGTGCACCCCCCTGCACCCTTCTTCCAGATCTGCCCCTGAGAAGATACTAATCATGCAATATACTTAAAACGATGATTAGTCTGATTAGAAGCTTATTAAACTTAAATAAAGTGTTTGTTTGTTCGTTTGTTAAATCTGGAACACAAACATCACTCACCCGAATAAGAGGTTCATATAGAAGGAGCCTTTGCTGAATTGCGACCAGTGATTGTGATAGACTCGCAGTATATCCACATCAGCACCATTGACAGCCTATAATGAAGACAAATTAAAATACTCTGTTATACCTCCCGACTCAAATACATTTTTCGATTGGAGGAGAATGTGTCATGTGCCGTGGGTCAAAACTCACTAACTCCCTACAGAAACAACAACTTGAACTTTTGACTTGTACATGATCAGATCGTGCACCTTGAAAACCGCAGCAAATTTGTGAGCAAGCAGGCAAAAAGCGAATATTAATCATGTTTTGGTAGTTTTTCCTATATGAGGTATAACAAAACAACTGACTGGCCCCACAGGAAGCAATATTGAGGGTCTGTAGAAAACAATACTCACTGTTTCCCTTGGGACCAATCATTAAAGTGCACCTACTGTAGCCCCAAAATATTTTATTTGCTTACCATTTACTGCCCAAGAGTGACTTGTAGATTTTACTCTGTCTAATGCCAGACAATTTTACTTGTCAAAGGGAGGCCCCTTGGGCAGGAAAGGGTTAAATAAATCTTTGCACCTGTTGAAAACACACTGCACCTTCTTCAACTAATCTTGACTTTTTTAGGCTGTAAAAGTTATGAAATCTAACCGTCACCTGTTCCACGACTGAGCTAGTAAGGGGCATGGGTCTATTCCCTGTTTGACGTCACAGACGGATTTGCACTGTAGTAAGTCTTTGTAAACATCGGGAATGAACCCATGCCCCTTGCTACATGTAGCTTGGTCGTGGAACAGATGACAGCTAGATTTTGTAACTTTTACAGTCCAATAAAGTCAAGATTTACATGTAGTTGAAGAAGGCACAGTGCATTTTTGAACAGGTGCAAAGATTTATTTAAGTGAATAAAATATTTCGGGGTTAGGTGCATTTTAAGTGCTTACATTGTTATGACCAAGTATATTCTTATATTTGGTGCATGAATGAAAATGGAACAATGCGATAAGATTTAGACACATCCTGGGTGTATACTTTTTTTTTACAAAGTAAGGCTTTTTTGGACAAAACAATGACAACCCGAGGTTGCACAATACAACATGTATACATAACAATATTATTCCATGAGCCGGCATTGGATATGAAGTGATAAAATAACCAACGAGTGTGTAGCGTGAGTTGGTTATAATCACTTCATATCCAACAAGGGCGAATGGAATAATAAGTTAGTAATTCTCTTGCCACCAATTTTTATTTTCACAATTTTACAAAGCGAAAAATTTTAAACTTGGCTCACTATTTTCCATGACTTAAGACTCTGACTATTGGCTCATAGTTGGAGTTTTTTACCCAATCAAAAAGCTAGAAATGCAATAGTCGGAGCTGAGAATTTACTAAAATACAATAACCTTTAGTTCATCTCCGCAGTCTTTGCTAGAATCTTTCACCACAAAAGGGTCACCAACAAACTGTTTTAAAAAGTCATGAATTAAAACTGCAAATTTTAAACCCAAAATGGCCTTGATAAAAGTATTTCCATGTCACATATAGTGTAACTCTTTGTCACTTTTGCAACTGTAAGATCTGAGCAAGTCAAATCCCTGTGGGACTTTTGTTACTATTTATAGCTACAATGCAATGAAATCAAGCAAGTTGTAACAGTACAATCGGAATTTCATATGCCACATTAAACTGTCATAACTACTTTTGGAGTTTTTATTAGCTTCTGATCATGACAAACCTCAAATAGGCTCTGACTGTGGTTCTCCAAGAAATTCTTCACTTCAGCATAAAGTTTTTCACCTAAAGGCTCTGGGAAGGCTACACAAAGAGCATATACATCTCTAATAAAAGTCAAGAAAGTGAAATTCAAAAAAGCTGACCACGCAACTAGTAATTTCACATTTATGTACATGACATTATTTTTAGCTCACAGCATACTTACAGTCTTAAAATGAAACTTCCTGCTACACTATCACGGTGATATCAATTCAAACTTTTCAAACTATGACCTGAATGTAGAGTAAACCATAAAAAAATTCATCCCAATATAAGCTTATGGTTAATCAGGAACTGCTACATACAAAACTATTGTCCAACGATAATTTAGATCAAATTATTTCATTGAATCACCAGTAGCAATGACTTTGGGAAGCTTTTCCGCCATCAGGCAAGACAAGGGTTATATTTATAGCGACTATAACATTAGGTACCATCTAAATACTAATAAGCGACGTTTTGGAAATTTCTGCTCATTTTGTAGCGGCATGTGTAAAACTTACTGTACTTTTGTCAATTGCTTTCAATTGATGTATCAAATTCAAACAACAATGCAGTTCAATTGCACTACAAACAGAATGGTGGCAAAAAGGGGGCCATGACAGCAATCAAAATTCCGCCTGAGCAGACCAAGCGGTGCAAGTCATGACAAATTATGCGTTGCACTTCCCTGAAAAGCAAAGGATACGAAAACCTGTCATTCCAGACTGCTCTTGGAATCTTTTTCAAAGTGACCACAGATTCCAATGTTTCCCGGATCTTAGCCCATGTTTCGTCAAAATTCACAGCCCGAGGTCTCAGTGACATCTTTCATCGTAGAAAAACGGATAGTTTCCCAAAAAATCTGGTTAAGTGACGAACAGGTTTACAGTCACACACAGCCCTAAATCTTCCAGTGAGAGTTTTTCCGCACACAAGGAGCAATCAAGTCATCGTAGATCGTACTTGGTAACCACTCCTGCAAGCCATGTTTGAGAGCGTCTGAACAGGTATGATGGGATAGCAAACATGGCGGTCTATTGCTCCTTCTTCATGTGACGTCATCATTTTTACGAATCCTTCTGCAGTTCTAGTTTTATCAGATGTAAGACCTTCTAATGACTTGACGTTTTGCAACGTTTCAGCCCGACATGGCTTCTCAATTCGTTAGAGAGGACGTTTGAATTTCAGTGTTTTTAAGTTGCGTGACAGTAAATGGCAAAACGAGAGGGCTTTCGCATAGGTCAAAAGAGCATTTATTGCTCACGTTTTAGCTAACTGAACAGTTTTTACAATAGAAGAAGTCCTACTTTTAATGTGTCGGCACTCTAGAGAAATAATTTTTCGTTTTAATGGTAAAACTCACTGACAGATGTTGTTTTACGGCCGACATGTTGATGCCCCTCGGAAGGGCACCAACATGGCGTTTCCATACAAAGCTCTATAAATTTGGGTGAAATACTTTTCCAAATAACGCGCGAATGAAAAACTGCACAGAACTAAATCTTGGCAAGATGTTTTATGTGTGACTCATCTATCACATCGCAGATTCCTGGCTCAAGTTATTAAATGGTTATGATTCTTATTTTTGATTGCGTGACACTGCAAACCAGCCATAGAAACGAGGAGCATGATATACAGTTCAACCTCCTGTAGGCGCTTACAGGAGGTGGACAATTACGAGAGCTTCATGCTGGGTCAAAATTTTGCCTCATTAGCATAGGGTGACTTAAAGATAAAAATGCGTTATGCACCTATCAATGTTTGCCCCAGGATGGGGGGGGGGGGGGGCGGGCAACCCAGAGGAGTTAGACTTTGTAAAACGTACGTGGGTAGGGATTTTGACATTCACAACGATCCCCAGGGTAGGAAATTTGACTCGACTGCCATCTTGAAAAGTTGAGAGGATCTGAGAATGAGTGACGCGTGCAGCGCCATCTTGGAAAATATCCAGAATTCATTTGAGCGAGTTCCCTGCGTCCAAGTATGGGTAAACGAAAGAAAAGGAGTATTGTATTGCCTTTTCAAGGTGATTACCGAGTAAAACAACCCGCCAAAGATTTCCGATGAAACTTGGTTTGGTGTGATTACAGTACCAGGAGATGTTAAAAACGTAATAAAACGAGGGGGTCACCGTACTTGTTTTCATGCCACAATGCTGACAAATATGGATATTTAGGTGACGTTTTATTATCTCAGTGCGCAACAAATAAGCTCGATTATTTTTCAATGCGGCCTGTAATATATCACACAGAGTTTGACTTTCTTTGATTGCTTATTCATCTACGTCCCAGAAAAAATGGCTTCAAATACCCTGCATTATTAATTGATATTTTATCCTTCAAAGGAAACATAATTTGTACTTGCTCTATTGGGCCCGTTACGTCTCTATCTGTAGCATTTATTCCATTTGCCAAAAAAGTAGCCATAGATTTTTTCCAAATTTTTTCTCAGTTATTGCGGATATTGGTCTCATTGAATTTCTGAAATAAAAAGTGGGGGTTGCCGTGCTCGTTTAAGGGGGAAAGAGCTTTTATCTCGCTATCGAGCTTAGTTTGAGGGAAATCTCTTACGTTTTGTACGCGCACGCGCACAGAGTGCTCGCACTGATGACGCAAAAGTCGTGCGCAATAGGAATGCGCAATGCAAAACTCGGGAATCACCTTAAGGCAAAAATGTTTTTTAATATCCATCAGTGCTCTGTCTTTAAAGTTCTATAACATAAGATATTTTTCCTTCAGCGTCGAGAAGAAATATTCGTACACAAGCTGTTGATTTGTGAACAAACAGTTGTTATTATTATTATTATCATTATTATTATTATTATTATTAGATCAAAATTTACTTCCTACTTACAGGTCATCACTAGATGCCGCCATGCCATAAGTTTTCGATATTCTCTGTGTTTATAGCTTTGCTAGTATACTCCAAATGTCAAATTAAAAAAAACTCTGGTCAACCCTGGACCTCAGTTACAAACATCATTTGAATGAAAGTGGAATGGAATACATACTTATTCCAGGGGTGACATACAAATGAATCCAGAAACCCCTGCCAGATCTCACTAAACAATGACAAGTAAGGCTTTTAATAATAATCTTACAGTTTGATACTTCTGTGTTAATTTTTTGATAATTCTACACTATAAATTTGTGTCTACAAGAAATACAATTTGTGATCCCCAGGGGTGGGAATTTGACTTATAGTAATGACCCAAGGCCAGGGAAATTGACATTTGAAAACCTGAAAATGTAAAATTTCCCCTGGGTTGCCCGACCCCCAATCCTGGGGCAAACCATTGATAGGAGCAATATTCATGTGAAAAGTCGATTTTGAGAGACATTTCCGTCCCTTGTACCCGGGCTTTCCATGAATACGATCATGTTAAAACACCTTATTATCCAATTTTCGTTCAATTGTGTATCCACTGGTCGTTTAGGGAGGTTAAAAACAAAAAAAAATTCAAATTTTTATCTCTAAAAGTGGTGGCGGTCGCTTACGAGAGCTGCTCGCTTACAAGGGGTTTCAAATAATGTGATTTGACTTGAAAATTTCTGGTATTTTGGAAAACTGGAGAGGTGGTTGCAGCCGGGTGTTCGACTGTGTATGGGCTATTTCCTAATCGTGAGGTCTAGATAGTTCAATGTGTGAACATTCACCAAGTTTTTTTTCTGCGTCTTTATGGACCGAGACGGAGTCGAGGTCCATAAACACGCAAAATAAAATTGAACGAAGCCAACATCCAGCCATCTTGACCACAGGTGCTAGGTGGCCCAAGCTTCCGATGGAATGAACTAAAATTCTGCCTTTTACTATCGTAACAGAACACCCGTCTTATCACGCTTATCAACAGTTGATAATATAAAGAATTCACCGCGCCGTTTTTGAATTATAAGCCCTTAAAGCTGTAATTAAGGAGGATTTTAGTAAGGCACACTGTTGCTATGGTAACCTTTTGTGGCCATGATTGTAGCACCAAATGATAAAGAGTGGCTATAACGACTCATCTAATTCTAACTGTGGGAACTGTTTTGAGCCACCTTAGGGCACAGCGTATGAAGAAAAAGAATACGCAAGAGTTTGCATGGATAATAAAGACAGACTATCACTGTTTCTTTTTTTTTGGAAAATCTCCTTACTCATTCTTGTTCCCGTAGCCCTTTTTGCTTCTCTTAGCCACCTTCGTACCGAGGCCCCCTCGACTGAGGGAAGCGAAAAGGAGTATGGGGAAGAGACTGCTTCTTGCTGGACGATTTTTGCTTGCATTCGAATAGCCCCCACCAGTTCATTCTCGCTTTTACAATAAGTTATTTCCTTGACCAATAGTCATAAAAACAGCCGGATGAAAAAGAACATATTTATTTACAAAAAGTACACTTGTGTTAATACTGCAGCAAAAAAAGTATTGTGGCACAAATCCAAGCTCTTTTAAGTTATTCATACAAGTCACCTATCGGTTTTCTTCTTTCATCGTTTCTTCTTTGGTTTCGGTTGCCATGGTTTCAGTTCCCACGAGTGCTCGGGTTCTTTGTCTTGTTGACGTTGATGCTGCTCTCTGCAAAACAGAAAATCACACAGCACTTAGTTTAAGAGAGATTGAACAGCGTCAAGGGTATGAGGGAGCTACCTATCTCATTCTGATCTTTTATGTTCGCAATGGAATGAACGTTTTGTTGGGAACTACTGAGGTTTCTGCTTTGTACATGAGAATACGTTTTTTGCTTCCACAAACTGTGAAACGAAGAACTTCGCAATCCATTGAGAGTGTTTCGGAAGTTTTTCAGGGGGCTCAACTGATTTGTTTGCAGCAGCTTCTCCAAATCGGTGCCATTGTTCTCAGTGGAATTGACTTTGTCAGAGCTCTCGTTCTCAGCAGCAGAGGATGAAGTTTCATTTTCTAGGAAATCCAAAACATTGTCTCCGTTGTCTAAGCAGCTTCCTTTCCCTGATTTCTTAAGCCAACGAGATTCATTGTTTACCCTGGAAGGATAGTCCACAATCATTGACCAGGCTTGCTCAATTTTACTTTCAGCTGGGTTGTTTTGGCTCTCGAAGGAAATGTTCCTGTTCTGATTGTCTGTTAGACTTGGAGGCTTTGTTTTTTCTTCGTTCTCTGAGGGAATGTGTTCTGACAGCCGATTCCACTCATAATCTTTGGACATCACAAATGGAACATGAAGCATTTCTTCGGACTCGTTGATCTTTGCAATGGCGGTGTCATCTGAAAAAGAGGGTTTTGAGTTCGCTGGAATACTGCTGCTTTCGGTCACTTTCTCCTTAGGAGCCTCTTCAGGAGTAGGCCGGATATATTTTGCCGGATCCTCACGCTGGTAAAGCAAAGAAAAAATTATATTTGTTAACTCTTGCGCGCACTCAATATCATCAAGTCTCTTCGTACCGTGCGCGCGCATGCACCCAATGGAAGTAACTCAAAATTAAATTTCAGCTATATCCTTCTTTCTAACTTCGTGAACTGCACATGGTATATCACATAATATATTTCAAGAGAGTTACTCGCCTGACAATAAACTATTCGAAAAGACCGCTCAAATAAGTGCTGTGCTCAAGACTGCGCATGCCCTTGGACGTTGCGACCAATCAGGATTGCATTAAGTATTAATCTTAGTCGTCAAATATTACCAATTCCTAGATAACTGTCAACTTACTCCGTATACTGGTCAAGCCGAATCCATTGCACTCCTTGTAACTGATCTCCAGTTGAAGCAGTTTTGGTTTATATATGTCCTTTGGCATATTTTTTCATCCGAACACATGAATAATCTCGTCAGACAAAATATTCCTTGTTTTACGATACCAGGTCAACCAGATAGGACTGCTGCTCGCTGAAGATACCTTGCTTTCATCGAGCTGTTTATCTGAGAGGAGCTTGGGACGAGGAATTGTACGTTTGCCAATGGAAATGCCACGTGGGTAATTTGCACCAATATTCTGGAGAGAAACATTTAACATGAGAAATTCCTTTGACACATTAGTCTCTGAAACACGAATGAAAAATCAAGCATTAATTTTGTGGCACCAATAAATATGACAATTAACAGTTTTACAGCCCATTTATTCGTCATTAAGTTTTAAACGTTTGTATTCCAATTTAAGTAACACATGCAACTGGGCCCGGGAGGATGTCTGCATTTACTTACCTTATTTCGATGATCCTCATCTCGCCGTGTTCCGTTATCGGTCGGCTTTAGAATGAAATCCATTCCTTGACCTGACTCACTTCTCTTTGTACTATCGGTGCTTTGGTTTCCATCTGACATGCAGATTTGATGTTCCTTCTGCTGTAAAAGAGATCACATGTCTTCATTACTTTTGGGTTGATATTTCTCAGTCACTTTATTATCAACTGGAATAGCGGGGTTTTAGCTGTCCCAGGACTCGACCACTGTTGCGCGTTTCCAATACCAGGGGCGTCCCTAGTAAGAAAGTGACCGACAGGTGAAATACCCCTGGGGTTTTCTGTCTGAGTCATTGCCTGGTAAAGCAGTGAAAGACACTATTTTAATGTTATTTCGAAGTTTCGATTTTTGAGTGAGGACTGCGGGGAAGGACAAGGAAGCTGAACTGAGAAATTTCTCCTTATCTCCCCTGTCCTTCCCAAGGAATTCCACCTCTGAATGGACATTTTAAAAAGCTAATAGAGCTCGGCGTTGTTCAATCGATTTAATTTAAAGTCTAGTAGAACAAGACGTTTACAAGCTTGTAAAACTCATTGCGCGTCTGAGCGTACTTACATCATTTGGTCCATGATTTCCATGTTGCAGTGTTTTGTTATCGTTTTCTAAAATAGTGTCCTCTGAAGACCGATTTCGATCCTCATCTTTAACAAGCGCGGCATCTGGAATAATGTGATTCATTTGCTGATGTTACTCTTCAGTCGTTATGCTAGCGTTTCCATTTGACGAGCTGCTGTGATATTCAATCTCCTGCAGGACAGACGATATGTTGTTTATTACTTGTTGCCGGCCATGTTTTGAGAGTCACCTCATTAATCTCGCAGCTGATCCAGGTCGACTGCTGTACATTGTGATAGCGGTCACTTTTTACTAGAAACCATCAAGAAGAAAAATGGCAGGCACGCAAAAAACCCTGAAATAGTTTGTCTAATACACTTGGCGGAGACCGTTTCTGCATAAGGCCTGGGTTTTAATTTAACAGGGTGATCTGGGAAATGATGTTTTCCCTCTAGCCCTCTTATTGGTAGGTTATATTTCTTAGAGTGACTTCATAATCATCTTGAAAAGCGCTTTGTGAGCGTACTTCTGTTTTAGCCGCTCAGTTTCTTTATAGGGAGAATGCTGCTGGTGTTGTTAAAACCTTCGCAGGGGTTCTAAGAAAGATGTTACCGGCGGACAAATTACCTCTGGGATATTTTGCTTATTCACTTTCTGGGAAGCAAAGGAGTGATATTTCAATTTTCAAAAGGTGTTCTTTTTTCTGGGTCATATATTTACGATTCCTTTTCTTATGCTAATGAATTGACATGCAATATAACCGTCAACTTACTCTGTATCCGGCTGGAGAAGGCGGAGAATCCATTGCGCTCCTTGTAGCCGATCCCCAATTGAAGCTGTTTTGGTTTATGCACTTTGACAACTCTTTCCATCCAAATACATAAATAATCTCGTCAGACAAGGTATTCCATGTTTTACGAGGCCAGATCCACCAGATAGGACTGCTGCTTGCTAAAAGTACCTTGCTTTGAACGAGTTGATTTTCGGAACGGGGCATGGGGCGTGGAATTACACCTTTGCCAGTCGAATTGTCATGTGGGTAATTTGCACCAGTGTTCTGAAGAAAAACATTTAGCTTACGATGTTCCGTTGACAGTTTAATCTGCAAAACAACAACAATGAATTTTGTCGCAATCATAAAGTCAATAGCAAAGTGTTATATTCTAGCTTTTCGTTATAATCATGCAAACAAATGCAATAGTCTTCAGCAGTTACACTCTTGAGGTCTTGATGTTTCAGTGGTTCACTGTTCTAAACCCATTTATACCAATAAAAGTTACCAACTGTCAAAATCTTGAATAACTCATTTATTAAATCTCTGCCCAATTAATTTGTTTGGATTTTCCTCATATTGAGGTGTGTGGTTATCCGTCGGTTTTGGAACTTAAAACCCACTCCTTGATTTCACTCGTCTGTCTTTGTACATCTCGCTGTGTTCCTTTATCGATCGGCTTTAGAATGAGATCTATCCCTTGACCTGACTCATTTCTCTTTGTACTATCGGTGCCAGTTTGGTTTCCATCGCACATGCTGCTGTGATATCCCTTTTGCTATAACAGAGATCGCATGTCTTCATCACTTTTGGGTTGATATTTGCCAACCACTTCATTATCAACTGAAATAGCGGGTTTTTAGCTCACAGCTGTTCCCGAACCAGACTGGTGTTGTGGGCGGTCACTTTCGGCGAAGGAAATATTACTACTGTTCAACATAAGGGAAGTCCTTAGAAAGAAATTGACCGATAGACAAAATACCCCTGGGGTGTTCTTTCTGAGCCACTAACAGCTAAAACAACGAAAGGAACTATTGTAATCTTATTTAGCAGTTTTGTTCTCTGAGTAAAGACTGGTCTAACACAGTGGAAACTGAGAGAAATTCCTATTTATCTTCCTTGTCCCTCCTAAGGAACTGCATTTTCGAAAGGACTCTTAAATAACTAGCATGACCCCGTGCTGTTCAAGGCTTGTAGAGCTCAAAGTTTATCATACTTGAAACACTTATTGCGTATCTCTGCGTACTTACATCAACTGGATCATTTCCATGTTGCAGTATTTTGTATTCGTTTTCCGAAGCAATTTCCACTGGAGGCCAGTTTCGATCATCTTTAACAAGCGTGGCATCTGGAATAATGTGACTCCTTTGTTGACGTAATTGGTCAGTCGTTCGTTATGCTAGCGTTGCTATGGTTTGCATTTGACGAGCTGCTGTGATATTCAACCCCTTGTAAGACAGACGACATGTTTTTGTTACTTGTAGCGGGCCAATTTTTGAGAGTCACCTCATCTGGCTCAAAATAGTGGAATATAATCTTACAGCTGATCCAGGACTTTTGCTGCACATGTGATCGCGCGGGTCCCTTTCTTCGTAGGAATGTGGCTCCTAACAAGAAAGTGTCCGACACGTTTAACATCCCCTCGGGTATTTTGTCTTGTTCTAATAACCTTGTAATGAGGTTGTGAGAAAACAACATGAGAAGATAACCGTCAACTTACTCCGCATCCTGGACAAAAAGAATCCACTGCACTCCTTGTAACAGATCTCCAATTGAAACAGTTTTGATTTATACCCTTTGGCAACTCTTTCCGTCCGAACACATTAATAATCTCGACAGACAAGACGTTCCATGTTTTACGAGGCCAGATCAACCAGATAGGACTGCTGCTCGCTGGAAGTACCTTGCTTGGATCGAGCTGTTTATCTGAGAGGAACTTAGGGCGATAATTTGTGCGTTTGCCAATGGAACTGCCACGTGGGTAATTTGCACCCATAGTTTGAAGAGAAACATTTAATATGGGAACTTCCTTTGATGCATTAGTCTGTGAAACACGAATTAAAAATTAAGCATTAATTTCTTGACACCAGTGAATATGGCAATTGACAGTTAAACAGTCTAGTTATTCGTAGTTTAATGTCTTGTTATTTCAATGTTCGCTGTTCTAAACGTTTTCAAGTTATTCCGATTTAGGTAACAAAAATGGGCGAGCCGGGACAACGTCTCTGCTCACTTACTTGATCCTCATCTCGCCGTGTTCCGTTATCGGTCGGCTTTGGAATGAAATCCATTCCTTGATCTGACTCATCTCTCTTTGTAGGATCGCTGCTTTGGTTTCCATTTGACATGCCTAGGTGATATTCTTTTTGCTGTGAGGGAGATCACATGTCTTCATTACTTTTGGGTTGATATTTGTCAGTCTCTGTTAACGAACGGTTCGTTTTTTAATCCGAAAACACCACTTAAACGAGTATTGTGCTCAAGACTGCGCATGCCCTTGGACGTTGCGACCATTCAGGGTTGAGTATTCATCGTAGTCGTCAAATATTACCAATTATTATTCATTCAAAATATTTCCCCCTGTCTGACTGGTTAAAACCGCACGCATAATCGACCTTAATATTCAATCTTCGTTCACTGTCTAAAATCTGCACGCGTCATTGGTTAAAATTGATCGCGTGAGTTCCCGTTACCTAACGACATCAAAGTGACAGAGTGCGTTATTACAATAACGCATAAAAACTGTGCAGTGTTCAGGTCGGGAGGGAAGCCATTGTAAGTCTATCGCAAGCAGTGAACTCAAATTGAATATTAAAAGGGTTAGAGACTGTAAGTTCGTGTTTTGTTTTCAAATACACGCACTTACTTACTGTACAATGAACTCGAAATTTTCAATACTGCACGAAGCGAAGCTGAGTGCAGTATTGAAAATTTCGAGTTCATTGTACAGTAAGCAAGTGCGTGTATTTGAAAACAAAACACTCACAACAGTCTCTAACCCGTAAATAACCAGCTGCCGTTAACCAAACATTGAACCAATGACGTCAAAAGTGTAGTCCGCTGCAAATTATTGAACCGATAACGTCAAAAGTGCAGCCCGCTGCAGATTATTGAACCGTTAACCGAGAAAAGCTGGGGACAAGGTGTATTATTTTTGGCGAGCGGAAAACAAAGACCGAAATGGCGAAACTCCTTTAAGAAGTAGGAAATATTTTGAATGAATAATAGAGCAATTATTGAATTCGGCTCTCGTAGGATATGAAGAATTCTGCAGATCTCGGAGGGTGTTATCCATCTCGGCCTTCGGCCTCTGTAGATAACACCCTCCTTGATCTGCAGAATTCTTCATATCCTACTCAGCCTCCTAATTCCTAGATAACTGTTAACTTACTCCGTATCGTGGACAAGCAGAATCCATTGCACTCCTTGTAACTGATCTCCAATTGAGGCAGTTTTGGTTGATGTCCTTTTGCAACTCTTTCCATCCAAGCACATGAATAATCTCGTCAGACAAGATAGTCCCTGTTTTACGATATCGCGAGGCCAGATCAACCAGATAGGACTGCTGCTTACTGGAGGGGCTTGGGACGAGGAATTAGACATTTGCCAGTCGAGCTGCCGTGTGGGTAATTTGCGCCAGTATTTTGAAGAGAAACATTTAGCATACGATGTTCCTTTGACAGTTTAGTCTGCAAAACATGCACGAGTTAAAAATTAAGCATCAATTTTGTCGCACGATGAAAGAAAATAAACAGCGTTTCAGTTTAGTTTGCCGTTATAATCATGCAAACAAATGTAATATTGTAAAAGGTGAATTGATCAACCTGACACGAGCTTGAGACAAAAAAAAACCCTGAGCCCCAACAGGAATCGAACCCATGATCTCCCGAACACCGGGCTGGCGCTCTATCCACAAAGCTACGAGAACTCATAGAAAGCAAGGTCATCAGTTTTTCATCACGATTTCCTCGTTTAGTTTCAAACTAACACCTAAGATCATTCCCTATACGCGCTGAAACTGAACAAAAAATTAGGTTCCAATTCTTCTTTAGAAAAACAGGTCCAGATAACTTACGAAAGAAATTAATTTTAGAGCAGGACACAGCCTGTTTTTGAAACAATAAGAAGTGGGCCTAAAAAAGCTAAACCTTTTTTTCAGTTCTCATGCACAAGCCCTCGTTACTCCGCAGTTGTATTGCCTCCTTACCAGCGGGTATCCTTATCCTTGTGCGGACCAATCTTCTAGTAAACGTTCAGCAATTAAAAAAAAAACAGCAAAGCAATGTGAAAACACCCGTAAACACGTCGCTTTAGTAAAACCGTTTGATAAACGCCTGCGCGCTCTGGAATGATTACGCCAGGAGCGATGTCATAGAGACCAGAAAATAAACAAACCGGACTTCTGCAACTCAGGTCTAAATGATCTTGCCAGGGGAAAAAAAATTCGATCGACCATTTTCCTAAACATAAATTAAAACTAAAACATCGTCTGGTACACAGAATCAAATGGACATATTTGTTCGGTAATTTTGACCAGGGGACAATCAGCAAAACGGCATTGAAACGGCCAGATTTTAGCACGCGTGTAGATCCTTTCTTAACACACACGCCTCAGTGAAAAAGTAAATGTTTTCCAACTAAACATATTTAATTAAACCAGGTTTAGAAAAATGAAAACTATTAAAGAAAAACTGCAACTCAGGCTTTTATGCAGGATTTAGATGAACTTAAACGTGTTTTTTAATTTGTGCTGAATTTGAAGTAAAAAAAACATCAGTAAGGAGCTTTTATAAAGAAAACAATTTTAAACCGTCGTTTAACTAAACAGCTTTTAAACATGTTTAAGCTTTGGTGTGAATGGAGCATTAAGGCAAGACTTACCCTCCGTGTTGGTATTTCCTGAAGCAGACTCGAATCCTAACAAAGTTAGGATTAGAAAAACGCAAACCCAAGAAGCTTTCATGATTCTGTAAAAACTCTTTTCTTCTGATGGACGCGACACGGCAGAACCCGTTTCTCGACACAGAGCGAAGTGAAAAAAAGTTGACGTCATAAAGACGACATTGCCATTGGAGGCCTTGAGCGCGAGCCCTGAATAACATAGCTCGTGACAACCTCCAGGAAATGATATGGGCTTTGATCCTTTTTCCACAGCGTCTGAAAGTTTTATTTCTTTTTCTTTTTGAAAACGCACGAAATGTATACAAAGTAAGTTCGCCACCATACTCGTTGTTATAAACGTTACCATACATACGTGAAGCCGTTTTACGGCAAACCCAAAGTTGCAAA
This sequence comes from Catalaphyllia jardinei, assembly GCA_022496165.2. Classification (NCBI taxonomy): domain Eukaryota; kingdom Metazoa; phylum Cnidaria; class Anthozoa; order Scleractinia; family Caryophylliidae; genus Catalaphyllia; species Catalaphyllia jardinei. The sequence goes on from CM042752.1 coordinate 8,734,547, forward strand.
TAGCCCAATGATCTGCTTCCTATCAGTTTAGGCTATTTTTTTAATTTTTCCAAAAAATACCTCCAAATTATTTGGGTCTGATATTTATTTCCATTTTGGCAGCTTTCTACCCGCACGCACTAATTTCTGACCAAACTTGTCCGTTTTCGTTTGAAAACGTATACTTTATGATGCGTTTTTGCATACAATCCGTCTACAATAAAACGACCCGCCTAAAACGCTGATAAATTCCGAGACTTAAAATGTTTCAAAAATTGAGTCTTTTGAAAATGCTTCGTTTCTAGTGTAGACAGCTAAAACGCGAAGCTTTTGAAAACGGCGGCGAAAAAGGCGTCACATACTGCCGCTTCCATCGGCGTTCTCGGGCGTTTTAGTGTGTAAACGCATCGCAAAAAGTGCGCTTTTTCAAATAAAATCGCAGTAGCGTGCACAGGTGAATACAAACGAAAACGCTAGTGTGGATGAAAATATTTTGCCTCGTTTAGGTTGAGAAGAAAACGATTACTTTCAGTATAAAAACGCATTATTCTGGTATTGGGGCCATAAAACGAATAAGAAAAAACGAATAAGGCACCTTAAGAAAAACGAATAAGGCACCTTGTCCCTCAGGCGACCTTAAAACTAATATATCAAGCTTTAATACAGCCACACTTTGATTATTGCAACATTGTTTGGGGAAACTGTGGGATAACCTTACGGAATAAGGTTCAAAAGCTACAAAACAGAGCAGCCCGTGTTCTGACCTACTCAAGCTATGACGTAGATGCTGGTCACCTTCTCAAACTTCTAGGGTGGAAAAACCTAGCTTGCCAGCAACGATTTCAAAGAGCTACGATGGTTTACAGGTCTCTGCACGGGTTGGCTCCAAACTATCTTAGTTCTAAATTTGAAAGGCGAGAAGTCGCATATAACCTAAGGGACTCTGAAAATAAACTCAATGTTCCATTACCGCGCACAAACTATTACAAAAACAGCTTCAGCTATAGTGGCGCCATTCTCTGGAACAGTCTTCCTTGTAACTTAAGGGAAGCAGAGTCCCTTGGGCAATTTAAACGATTACTCAAAGAACTGTAAGGCACGGCATTCGTGGAAAGCAGCTTTTTTTTTTATTTAAATATATATATTTTATTTTTATTTTTATATTAGTGTTAGGTATTTTTAAAGCTGACGAATTTTGTACCGTGGATAAATAAAGATTTACTACTACTACTACTACTACTATTAGGATGGCCGGGACCTAGATCCTCCAGCAGTTTAAGCCCCTGGTCAGGAATGTTAAGTAGAAATATGGTTGGACAGTTATATGTAATGGTAATAGGACTGAGTGGAGTCCAATTTGGTCTGTAATCATACGAGTGGTAACAAAATCGGACGACCGCGAAGCGGGAGTCTGATTTGTTCATCACGAGTATGATTACAGACCGAATTGAACGACACGGAGTCTTATTACCAATTAATCATCATGCAATTTTCGACAAAAGAATAGCCAAGTTATGAAAGAAGGGGAAAATCCGCATTAAAATTAAATACCTACAAAGGGAGATAAAAAACCTCTTACAGGTAATTAGGCGCCAAAAACACAAAAGCAAGCGCGCGCGCGCACGCACGCACGCACGTCATTACAACTTTGAATGTGATTGGTTCATTTAAACTACAACTTCGAATGGGATTGGCCTATTGAACTGTTCGATAACAAACTGTCCATTAATAAAGCGTGCAATAACAAACTGTCCGATAACAACTTGGCAAGTGAATTAGTGGAAAAATAGGAGTGTATTAAACTAATCACAATCGAGGACATCGTAATTTTATGATTACTCTCGTTATATCTGTTTTACCAAGCTAAACTTTTCCCTGATTATAAAAGTCGACGTCCTTGTAGCGACAGCAGTTAAGTTGTGCGCGCGCGATGTACGACACCTTAAGCAACGCGCGCTTTAGCAACAAATTTTGCACGCGCCACATGGCGCAAGTTTTCAACAGGTTTTGTATTTAAGGTGGCTCCCTAGAGATTTGACGAACATCGTCCTTATAGAACGCATGTTAGCAAACGAAACATAGTTAATTTTCTTTAAAGTTTTCCCCCGTCTAGATTTACCAGCACTGTTGAAATAAGGCTTATGTTTTGGTTGTTTGGATTAAGACTGTTACCATGGCAACATCTCATCTAATGACAGGCACAAATTTTCCTCATTTTGGCCTAGAATCCTCAATATTTTAACTTTCCTTCGGTGAATTTTTTTTTCATATTTTGCCACATCATTGAAATGTTAGAAAGTCAGCGTTGTTCAGACGGCTTTTCCAATATTCTGTAATTTGTCATTATTCTAAATATATTAGATTAGCTCTGACAGATTTTAACAAAAATAAATTATTTTATTGGATTTGTATGTGGTTACAACTGAGCCAAATTTTAAAAAAAATCACCCAAGGGAACGCCAGAAAACCAGCATTTATTTCTTTACTCTGACGTCACAAAAATCAGAAAAACACGCGTGGGACACGCCTGGTTATTTATTTAGCGCGCGCTCATATGACGCCATGTATCGCGTACCAGAAAGCAAGAGTAAATTAGAGCTCTTCAGTTTGCCTGTTTTTATACAGCATTTTTGTCATAGTTCTTTGGCCTTATGCTTAAGCACATGTTGGACAGAGTTTCAAACTATTGCTACGTATACCGAAGAAATTTAACGCCTTTTAAATGCTGAAGTTGCTTTCGTTTCTTCTTAGGGATACGTGCGCCATTTTTGCACGCGCGATTAATACTGACGGCTGGCAGGCAATGGCAGCGCGCGCTATTGAGTCTCAGAAAAACTCTAGTGAGCCACCTTAAGGTGCCGCGCCGTGACACCCAATTACCGTTATAAAAGATTAGTTTTGTCGTTAGCAAGATCATTTGACGCAAGATCTGTTAATTCATCCCAAGTTAACAAGTTTCTCCAAGTTTATCATTGTTCTGGTGATTAAGGTAGCACCAAGGTAATTATCTTTGACGTTATTTTAGTTTGTTAATGTACGCGGTTTGTATCTTTACTCGCTTAAATAAGCATAGCATGATTGTTTTCTCTCGACACCGAATTACCGGCCCTAGTCCTGATGGCAAATATCTAGCTACGCTGGTACAAAAACAAACAAAAACCAAAAACAAAAGTAAACAAACAAACAACAAAACAGCAATAAAGACATCATCTGCTCATTGCGTTCGACGAAGTGGAACGCAATCCTAATTTTTGCCTGTGACTCTGCAGAGTTGGTTGTCCTGTGTAAGGTTTTTGTCTGGAAAACCCACATTCCTGTAAGGGCACGAAAATGGCCACCTTGCTTAATTTTTGCAGGGGCATGTCACGATATAGTTACTAACTATATCACGACATAGTTACTAACTATGTCACGACATAGTTATTAACTATGATCACGGCCAGTAAACTGGTACCGTAACTGAGACATATGCATGTGATAATACATGTGACGAACATGTGAGCACGTGAGCAGGCCATGTAGACTTTGGACTTTCTTTCCATGCGCTCTCGATCACAGAGGTAGCGTTTGATACTTTTGCCGTAGGAGTAGTATTATATTCAATGGTATGATGTTATTTAAACGTTCGTTCGAGCTCACGAGGAACTTTTTTCATTTTATAAGATGCGTAAGAGTGAACATGAGCCAGGGAACGGAAATGTAAATACTGCACACTTTGTATCAGGCCAGCGGAAATACTCGAATCAGTCACCCGGAGTTTGTTTACGATGAACGAGCACACGATTGCAAATGTGTACTTATATTTGAGCTTCCTGCTTGGAATAATGTTCGTAAAAAATATATTTTTACAAATTACAAGTTAATAATGTGAGAATATTTAGCACGAAATCTGAAGGCTGATGTAAATATTTTAGTCCGGTTAAACTTGTGAGTCGGAACCTGGCGCGGTCACGCAACGTAGTTTGTACCAAGACCTGTTCAATCAGAATGGCATGGAATTTGTCACTGAAATATCTTTCTTTAAAACTCCGGTTGCTGATGAAAAAGGTTGGTTTTTAGAGGTTGAAAGTCAGCTAGGGAAATCATTTAAGGTATCTGTATAAAAGTTTATACCGCGTCGAACGCACTCTCATAATCTTTCTGATCTTTGATTACTGCTAGTATGTAAAAAGATAGCACTGGCATCCGAAAAACCAAAGACAAAGGCGCGCGCCTTCATTGTGGAAACCAGGCCTCTTTATCTCCTACTACGTAAAAAGATAAAAACTCTGGAGATGAAGACGACAAGTTACGGAAAAGACATAGCCCATATGGCGGTCCTTGAACGCATCTGTTTCAAAACGAGACCAAACGGACGAGCCTTCTGAGATGCGGTAGCTATACTATAGCAGCGTTGATGCGGGCGTCAGTAATAAACCTTTTTCAAACAAAGCGTTTTTGCACATATCGGTTGTCGAAACAGTTCCTGGTATACCTCCCTTGCCATAACAAATTGTATTTTTAACATAAAAATTCTCCTTCCTTGTCCACACATTTGATATAATACTTGATATAATAGGAGAATTTGATTGTGTATCAATCACAATAATGTCCGTTTGTGATCAGTATAGTTCTTCTCATAACTCGCGTAAGCTTTTTTTCTCTGACATCTCCAGGAGAAACTGGATGATAATTCCATTCAACTGCCTATACACAGATCTCTCAGCTCTTTACTCTGGTGAAATCCAGCTGAAGAACTTCATAGCGATTTCATAACCAAGGAAAAGGCCCTAACGACAGGAGAAATAAAAAAGTCACAGAAAGTAGCACAGAAAAGTAATGTAAGTAAGGTAAAGTTTGCGTCCAAGTGGCTTACGTAATCACAGCTTATCCCGGTGTCAGTAGCATGAAGCGACTATGAGTATTTCCATTCCCCCCTGGGATGCTAACCCATTACAGGATTACCCCCCATTAATTACATTCGCCGGTACCCGACCTTGGTGGAAAGAGGTAAGGTAAAAGAAAGGTGTCTTGTAAAGGAATACGACATAGTGACCTCCGTCACCGACTACAATCTATACCCATAAATCTGCACTCACCGCGTTTGCCGGAAAAGCGCGTATCATGACAGGAACTACTCCTTTAAATAGACCAGCGACACCTTCCTGCTTCACCTGCAAGCAAAGGTAGAAACGATGGAGTGAATAATGATTGAACTTTAGTGACACAAGAAAACTTTTTCCGTTGGCTCAAAAGCGATTTAGGTTTAATTCGGTTCCGGAGTATTGTGGAGTAAAGATACTTACTAACTGTCTGAAGGCATCTCTTACTCCTCTGGGATAGGTTCCTTCTGAAGCTACAAAGGAAAGACAGAAGCTGGTGGGAATGTCACAATTTTTTCCCATTTTTACGTCAACGCTTGTAGGATTACAAGTGTTAACATAACGGAAACCGCCAAATGTAAGAGGCAGTTACACTAAAAAAAATTGAATCATCACGGAACACTAAATTAAGACTCTATGTCCTCGTTACCCAATTTAGGCTACGATCTGTTTAATCACAGTTGTCTTTCTACGTATTTTTAATGAGTGCTCCAGTTTGCTTGTGGTTCCATTTCTTCTTCTTCTTGCGCCTAGTTCCACTCCTGTTTGCTTGATCATGAGTTTGTCTGTATATACATTCGATAAGACGTACTCAAACTCGCTTACAGTTAGTTCAGACCCATTCCAGTTTACTTGCGGTTAGTTCCACTTCTCTCTCCTGTTTGCATTCGGTTAGCTTTTATTTGTTAGAAAGGGTCGAACTGCAGCATACATTGTTTATCATACTTCGATTCATTGCTATAAATGATCAGGCATGTTCCAGTGGCTGACTCGCGCCCGTAGTTGAGATTGCAGCGTCTTTAGTAGCTTACCTATTTGAACACGTGACTTCAGCACATCGGCGGGAAGAGTGCAAGCCCAGCAAACCATTCCAGTGATGCCTAATATGGTAAAAGAGTACGTCACTCAAAATTCATTTAACTGGTTTCTCGACTTTTACACATTAAACCAATTACACCACATTACTTGTTACGGTAATTGATCAAATTTGGACTCGACCTACTGATTGAGAGAAAACGCAACCTGGCAACTCAACATACCTCCAGCAATGAATATTCTCAGGGGATTTAGATGCTCCCGGCTAACGAAAAAAATATAGAGAGATATTATTAGAAATCAGACTGTTGGCGCTATTCCTTCAAAATACGGATACACGTTTCTCGATCATCCAGGAAAGACTTGGGATTCCTGGAATCCAATCTAAAACACTCTTTCCCATTCCCTTAAGCCGACTTTGGCTATAGACAGTCGATTTTTGTTCCTGATATAGAGCGAATTCACTCGCGTGTCCAGAAGCCATGTAAATTTATTGGAACAAAAAAAAAGTGTTTACATAAGAAAAGATTTGAACTCCCAGAGGATTGGTTTGGTGCACCAACATGACCGCCGTTTCATTGTTTTGGAACACCAACATGGCTGACATGACGTCACGTGCATATACCCTCCATATTCCGCGCATATTGAAAAGTTACAACTACGCAAATTAGAGGAGAAAAAAGCGAGAATGGAAGGGCCTGACCCCGTCGCAGCTCCTACAAGCTCTAAATTTCATTGGTGAGGATAGAGTCGCAGCCCTATTGTTTTAGGGCTAGGGTCCATTGTTTCTGTTGTTTGTTCCTTTGTTAAACCCCAAGGGTGGTCTCCAATCAGGCGAGACCTTGTAAGAGCTGCGAGGTGAGCCAAGGAAGGAGGCGAGATAGGAAAAACGTTTCTTGATGCTTGATCGTTCTTCTTTTGCTTTGCATTTGCGTGTCACACGCTACGAAAAGAAAGACTGAAGAGGGAGAATCTTTTTTAACGTGGAACAAAAAAAAAAATGAAATTATCAATATTAACTGTTCCTCTCTGAAGAGTGATTCTAACTGTATACACGCTTATAAACATCTTTATTTGACAAACCTTTCGCCCTCTAAAGTGAGTTTGTTAAGTACCCACTCATAAGAGAAGAAATAAATACCCATGCCTGGTACATCTGCAATATAATAAAGATGAAAATAAATAACAAAGAAAAGAAAAGAATAATGTCGTTCCCAGAAGCCGCGATCATCTTGGTCTGCAGCAATAAATCGAGCCCTCTGGGAGAAATCGGGAGGTTAGACAGCATAGGAAACAGGGGTTACTCTCTCTTCGCATATTCAGAAACCGCTATTGGACTTGAACGCATGCGTACAATCAAACCAGAATTAGGATTCGTCGGTCACCACTGACAGTCAGCTGCAAAGCACTACAGGTTTTTCGTCTTTTATATTGTAATCTCATTTCTCTCTCAATTTCTTCTCCTTACTGCAAGGATCAGTCGTATTTTTTTCCTTTTTAGTCTGTGAACAGGCTCCAGCCGAAAGGGTCTGAACGCGGCTGGAAGGGCCGAAAAGGAACTGGATAAGAGTGAAGTGGCCGAAAGGGTAATCTGGTAATCTGGTAATCTGGTAATCTGGTGGACGTTGGGCCGTCATCTTCCCACCCCAACCGCTCCCCCCCCCCCCCCCCCTTCCCGCCATCCTCGACTAGAGTGCCTGCTCAGGCTATTTTCTCTTAGAAGTAAAGTGTTTGATCAGACAGTAAGTACTCACCTCTGAGTAGGGTAGCGCATGCCCCTCTGTACAAAGACCGTATTCCTTTCTCCATGTACAGTTGTTTTGCGCAGTCCAGGGGGCCTTTGTACTTTCTTTCACCTCCTGAACTTTGTTGAACCTGCACAGTGGAGAAATCATACAGTATGCTGGCAACACATTCAGTTGTTGCCACCGCCCCTAAAGTCCCTGGGGTGTCTGTGGCCTGGCCTCATACCCAGGTTTCGCTCGGCGTTCGAAAAGCTGACAACTTCAGACAACTTCCGCACCTTGGGAAAGAGTTTAGGTTATAAGCTTTGGACTGCCGGGTAAGTAATGGATATTTAGTATAATTACTCAGGTGATTATAGAAATCCTCGCGCTCTCATTGGCCGAGAATGGCGTCATATTCCGCTATAATCACCTCCGCAGAGGTGATTATAGCGGGAGGACAAATTTTCACAATAGCTGCCTCGCGCTTTGTCAATGTGCCTGAAGAGGAGATTAATTTAATGAAAGAAAATGCCATTCCGAGGAATACAAAACGCGCCACAAAGTTCGGAATGACACTCTTCAAAGGTAAAATGTGAAAATTGTGCTAAACGTAACTAAGAAACCATTTAAATTCCCGTGAAAATTTTGCTTATGTCGACATGCATGAATAAATCAATGGTTTCACAACAAATCTTGACTGCTGTGATGACCTGTATCGTTGCCGATAAAAATACAGTCCACGTTAAACCAAATTCGATTTGTTTTTTACCACAACATTAAAGATAACTAAAGAAATCTTTGTTAAGATTTGTTGACAATTGAAAACACCGACTCGGACTTGAAAGTGCACGTGCTGTATTATGCAAATGAGCTACTTGTACGCGTCAGATTTTCCTGTCAAAAACTTTTGCAAACTCGCTCAACATGCCGAAGCAATAAGAAAGCATTGTTTTGGAAAAGAATAATGAAGCGAAGCCATTGCAGATAGAGTAAAGACCACAATAAACCACATTTTGATTTGTTTTTACCCGGTGTGAACGTCAAAGAAAATGTTTTTTTTCTTCAGAGAGCGAGTTCAAAAAGGCATTGCGTGACACGTTGATGCGAGCAGCGTGCCATGCTATGAACTCTTATCAACAATGGTAAATTGTGGTAAAATTTAACATTCCTTTGTTTTATAGGTATTTCTATAATCACCTGAGTAATTATACTAAAACAATTATTCGCCTCAGGCTCGTGAATATTGGTGAATATTCCCCTCGACTTCGTCTCGGGGAATATTCACCAATATTCACTTCGCCTTCGGCGAATAATTGTTAAATAATATGCGAAAGTAGATTTGCGTATTTGAGATATCTGCACGCTAAATACTTTTATCAGTAAACATTACACAAGTGAATAGGGCTTTCATGCGATCGAAGGTGATTAACTATTCAGTATCAAGCAGCCGAAGACAACCAAAATGGCTTCGGTTACCGAAAAGAAAATTATTGTAATGTAGTTTGACAACTTGTGTGACATTAGCCAAAACACTTTGTAAGTTATAAAATGACATCTTACAGCCTGTTTTCATGTATATAGACGACGAAAATAACACTCCTTAGTCTCTGTATGCATTTTGTACCCGGTCTGCTGTCTGTATTTTGTACTGACCGTTTTTCCTTTTCTTTCTTTGCCTACTTTACAAGAAGTGGTTTCATTTAATTTCATGTACATAAGGTTCCCCTATCCCTTGGAAAAGAAATGCAGATTGTTGCAGTTATCGCCCAGACGTGGTGCATTAAATGAAGCTCCTTGAAGTAACACACTAAAAACGTTAACAGTGACTCTACTTTTCTTTGTGCAGGTAAAATAACAACTGTATAGAATTTGAGAAACAATGAACACCTCAGGTACACCAAGTTCCATTGGAAAGCTTGTAATTGAAACACTTGACCTCCCTGCTAAAGAATTTGGTGGTGGATTCAAGACTGTTGGTGATCTTGCGACCCCTGAGAAGTATTTATACTGGCAATTTCCTGATTGGAAGTCTGGCAACAAGACTGTGATGATTCCACCTGCATACATGCCTTCTGAGCTGGGCTATACAATTTCTAGAGATAGTAAATATGCTCATGAGGACGATTCCAACATAAGAGGAATGCAAGGTGAGAAACTAGTTTATGATCGTCTCCAGCAAGTTGGCAGAGCAAAGAACGTGGGAATGTTTGTTATTCATGGATTTCAGCTCAAAGACATCAGCAGATGGAATGAAAGATGTGAAAGGGAGAGTATAGAAGGTGTTGTACCTAAGATACCAACACGAACAGGAGAAAGTGACTTCATAATTTTTCACCACACAAAGGGTGTTATTTTGATTGAGGTTAAAAATTTGAAGGAACCAGACTGTACCAACCAAGCTGAAACAAAGATAGAGGGAGTGCCATTCAAGAAGGACGCTGAGATTGATAAGGCAAAAGATCAACTAGATAAAAGTAGGAAAGTTGTGAAGGCTTTTGCTGGAACAAATTCAAGCTGCAATGAACAATCTGATGAGTTAAAGCTCTTTCCAGTAGTTAAGTTCATTGCACTTCCATCAACAAGGAAAGGCACCAAACACACACATGTAGAAGAAACATCATTCGTTTATGAAGAAGACCTTAGAACTCCAGAAAGCTTTTTGACATGGTGGACTGATCACATTGAAACACTTCCCTTGATGGCCACCACCCTAGAGACCACAAAGGCTTACAAACTGGCCTTATCTAGAATGCTGGCTGTGCGACATTTGGGTCCTGTCACAGAGTCTGAATACACAGCAAACACAAGTTACATCCTAAGCAGTTTCAAGCATCTGGATAACCTGGCAAAACACTTCCGCAGGATAAAGGAAATTGAACAACCCTATCTCTTCCATTGGTGCAAAAACATGTCTCAGCTGGATCTTCCAGCTATAAAAGTGTCAAAAGAGGAAGCCTTTGATTCACTAAGAAGTGTCAACATTATTGCTGCTGAAGCAAATCTTACAAAGGTTCTCAATAAACATCTTTCAGATGGCAAGTTCATCAGTGGTGAAGAACCAGGTGCTGAAGATACCAAGGTGTTTCAGTATCTTTCACAAGAGTACATAATGGACATTGACTGCATTGTTAGATTCATCAATAGAGTCACTGAAGCACGGAAAAAGATGGTGATATTAGCAACCAAAAGAACCCTGAAGGACTTCAATGTAGACGAAACAGAAGATATTGTCAGTCTTAACCAACTCTCAAAGCTGCTGAATAGAAACCAAGGTGGGTTTCTAGAAGGAGAGCATTGTACAAATCTAGATGTTGAATTTTGTGACAAACTGGTGAAAGGGGACATAAGAGTTTTGCCTCTTGCTGGGAAGACGCCATGGGCACCTGTGTTCACAATGGAACAACTTGCTGTGTTTGAAGGACCAAAGAAGCAACTGATCATTGGTGGACCAGGAAGTGGAAAGACAGAACTGATGAAGACCAAAGCTTTGACTCTCAGCCAGCAGACAAAAGGTGGGAAAAGGATTTTATATTTGATTCAGCTCCCTGACAAGAAGTCTGTTTTCCCTAATGTTATGGCAAAGTTTTTTCAAGACAACAAGGCAAAAAATGTTGATGTGGCAACGATTCAGCTTGAAGGTGAAAAACATGACACCTTTGAAACTATTCACTTGGTGAAAATTCAGGGAGAAAAAGAAGGTGACAAACATGAGATCTTTGGAGGTCAATCCTCACAGTTACTGGAGATGTACATTCATGTTTTCATTGATGAGCTGTGGATTGGGTCAAAAATCAGACATGAGATGGAGCAAGATGGCACAATTAAGAAGGTTGATGAGCTTGAAATTGCCAAACAAGCAATTGAAACCATTGAGGGCTATGTTTGGATGAGCTCTGTATTTGACTTCAAGGAAGAATGCTTTGCAGAAATCAGTGACAAGGAAATTAAACTTGTTCTAGAATCAAAGAGATTAGAAGGGAAAGAAAATCTGGTTTACAAAACTCTTGGCACACCATCTTTCCTGGAGACGCTAAGAAGAAATGGTGGAGTCACATGCAGGATTAAACATCTCCTCAGAAGCACAAACAACATCGTGAAGCTGTTACAAGACTATAGTTCCCGGTACCTTGAACGAGATTTTCCTTATGGTACTGAAAACATGCTCAATCACAATGTGGAAGGACAAGAGATCAGCTGGATTGTTGCCCAGCCACAAAGCCTTGCCATCTCATCAGGTGTACACAAGTTGGAAAAAGATGAACTATGGCAACTCCAGAAGAATGAACTTGCAGTGCAAACTTACAGCAAATGTGCAGAAGTCATTAAAAAGGTAATATGCTTCAATTCTGATCTACGTCCACCATCACTGATGAAAACAAGCAAAAGCCAATTGAAGTTACAGCTTTGCCCTGGTGATATTCTAGTTGCTAATTTTATTGCTCGATATCAGTCAAAGCTTAGGTTAGGTAAAGTACTTGAAAGAAATGAGATTCCAGTCAATGATTTCCATGGGCAAAGAGTATTTTCCACTCACTGTCTTGACCGCTCTCAGAGTGGAGTATTTCTTTTGAACTCTTTGTCAAGAGATGATTCAACTTGCCTGGATGGAGCAGAGTGGCCTATGGTGATCATACTGTTGACACCTGAACTCATGCTGAGTGAGGGGAGTGCACTGTTTGAGACAGTCCGCAACTATGATCCATATATTGCCATGTTCAGAGCACAGGCAAAACTTGTTGTGATCTCAGATACCTGGACATCATCTCAAGACTTCCTGGACAGTGTTGACAAAAAGTCTAGGTAAATCAATAAATTATTGCCCTGCAAAACAAAGTCCTTTATGATTGGAAATCCATATCTCAAAGACTTCCTGGATAAAAAGTCCAGCACGTAAATGAACTGGTTGGCAAAATGGTCAAACTCGATTCACAAAGGGTTCTGTGATAAACAATTCCTGCTAAATGAATCAACTGGTGAAATATCTTTTCCTGACTGGAAACCCAGATTGAAGAATTGGCTGAGTGGGCTATTTTCATAGGAGAGGTTGCTTGGTAGTACAGTGAGCCTGTCACCAGAAGCTGTGTTGTAAACTGTGGATTATTGCCTACTGTGTGACTTGTATATCTACAGAACTATCTATTATGATTGTAGCACAAATTAGTTTAAACTGAATTTCTGTAATAATTATTATTATGTAAGTAAGTCTGTTGTTGAAACCCTAGTCTGTAAAGCCCTGGCCAAATGAACCAGCAAGTAGTCACAAGTGGAGGGAAGTTGAACTTGCATATAGACTTCCGTCGGGTGGCCAAACGGACTTGCAAATTTCCTTGCAAGTACACACAAGTCACTAAAAAAGCATTTTAAGGCAGACTATCCTATATTTCATTGGCTAATAATAGGTTAATGGACACCACTCAGCTTGCATTGACTTGGGTTGGGTGGCCAAACCTCTGAAAAATTTGCTTTAACTTGCATGCAAATTTGATCTCGACCAAAGTGAGCGCAAGTCATTGCAAGTCAAAGCAAGTGCATGCAAGCCCAGGCCAAACAAAGTCAAAAGTGGACCCAGTTTTCAAATTGCATCTACATGTACTTGCAACTCCATTTGGCCAGGGATTAACCATCCAAGTGAGAGCTTTGGTACTTGAATGTGGACTGTTAGTAATACATGGCTAATTTAGCATTAGATAGTACTGTAGCTGTTAATGGTATAAATTTAATATGCTTTTTACCTGTAAAAGACATTTAATCCTGTCAGCAGGAACCACCAGAACTGCAGAGCAAGCCCCAGAAAACATTCCAGAAGTAACATTTTGGAAATTGCTGTTTGAAAGAAGTATAACAGAGACACAAATTAAACCAAATGAATGTTAATGTGAGATTATCTCAAGTGACAGAATTGAACACCTGCAAGGCTAGGTCTAAGCATTACGTTGTATAGGTATGTGCATACAGTAAAATTTGTTTCTTGAACTAAAGTGGCTTGTGCACCACTGCCAAATTAAAGGAGACTCCTGATAGAAGGTTGCTCGCTTTTACATATACTGGGACCCTACAAGAAATGGGGGGAGGGGAAAAAGGGTCCAACCAAATATTTCCAGTTTGTCTTTCTTACCTACCAGGGACTCTTTGGGACATACAGGGCATGCGAGTGCTGCAATATTTAATCGAGGAGGAATGCAATCTACATGTAGTTTTCTATTTTTCACTTAGGTTGCAGACCCAATGCAAAGACTTAAGCTGGGCCAACTGTTTCACAATCATTCTGAAAGAACAATGCCAGACAGTGTACTTACGTAGGAATCCCATGGGGGTCTGACATCTGCATTTTTCTGCCCATTGTTACAGCCCAAAACTGAATTGCACAGAGAGGGGTAGCAAAAGCAACTGGAGTAAACAATCCCTTGTACAATCCCAAGACACCCTGTAAAGGAAGAGCAAACATTACAGTTACACAACTTACAATTTAATGACTCCCACTTCTTGACTCCTGGGGGAAAAATCCCATATAAAAAGAATGGGGTGCTGGTCTAAAATTTTGAAATGAACACCTAAGAGGTCCCAAGATCCTTTTATGTGGGTGTGGCTTGATATTTTTGTCACCCCTAAGAGGCAGCTGGATTGATTCTTGACTAAAACAAAACATCTCCTTTCATATTTTTTGGTCCTAATAACCTAGTCCTTTTTAGGCTAAGTGCTCTAAGAGGTACTGAAACTGCTCTTTAAAACCCTGAAATGTATGACAAGCATCCTATCCTTATTATATGAGAGTCCTCTCCCACTGGGCTTGACTCGCCTCAACAAAATATGAAGTCAAAGGCTGCCTAGACTGACCATTAGGAATCAGCAGCAATTGCTTTTTGTGGATTTTTTAAACCCTCTTTTTTTTCAATTATTATTGTGCATTGCAACTACATGAAAACCCACCACTTATGAATTGAGCTGTGATATCTGACCAAGTATCGTCAACACTTTCTGGAACAGTTATCTCAAACTTAAGGTACCAACAACTGCATTATGTTAAATTCGAATTATCAAATCCCTGCAGCTTGAATATACTTTCAAACTCCCATTATCTTGAATCTTTTTTTAGTTTGAGATAGAAGAATTCTGAAGTGCATTTACTATTATACATCAGAGTCTAGGCATGTAATGTGGGTGTAGCTATAGTCTCACTCATAATGATCACTCTCATTCCCCAGGGTCAAGGTTTCACATACATTTTCAGCAGCAGAACAACTGGTTTTCGCAGGCAGACAAAATGTTTTGAATATAAAAGAAAAACTTTCCTCGAGACAGTCAAGCAAAGCTTTATCTAGTGCCTACATAGCCTTTAATGAAGGCAGTAGATCATGGTTTCCTGTTATCATCCACTCCCAATTCATACTTCCTAACCACAGCTGTGTAGCATAAATCATGGCTTTAATGACCACAATAATATCAACAAAAGCAGGAATCCAGGAAAAGTATGATGAGGATTAAAGAGAGTCAGAGCTGCTAGAGAGCTCTGCATGCATTGCATACCTGTAACATTGGAAAAGGGTTTAAAATACCTCATGCATCAGTACCTGTTACATTGGAAAAGGGTTTGAAATACCTCATTCTTTACTGTTTTAACCAAGCAGTCAATGGTCCCTCTAAACAAAGGTTCTTCCCCAGGTTTTGGCAGTGGTGTTGTTTGAAGGCGAACCTATTAAAAGACAATAAATATATGTAATGGTGGCAGTGGCAGATCCAGACCTCGGGCTAAGGGGGGGGGGGGGAGGGGGGGTCTTGATTTACTTGCCCTGCTGGCCTTTTTCCCTTCTGTCATTTCTTTTTTTACCCAAAATAAGGGGGCTCCTGGCCCCCCCTGGGTCCCTCCCCTAGATCCACCACTGGGTGGCAAAATGATTGACACTGATATAACCCTTAAAAAAGGATAATACATCAGCTTGTAAATGCACAACTTTTGGTGTGATATTAATATAAAATACTATAATAGACTTTTTCAAATTCTGTCCTCATACCTTGGGAAAATCCTGAAAAACTAATCACAATTTGCTTTCCGAAAATACAGGGCTGGGGTGTGCAAAACCTGATTGAGCTAACCCAGGGTTAGTGAGAATCTTGTTTTAAGTTTTGTAACTTTTGGTGTGGTGTTCTGTTTACATTGTTTGCCCTGCAGTTTTGAGCTGTAGTAATCGCAAACTACACCAAACGTTAGAGGCGAAAAACATTTTTAAAGAAGGAAAAATAATGCTGCAGTTAACATGCAGTTAATCCTGGGTTAACGTTAACCGGCTTTCAAACAACCCGGCCCACGCAAGTTAACCTAACTGCCCAAGAATGACTTTAAGATTTTACTCTGTCTGTCTCTGTCACATTCTTTTAGAAGGATAACTTCACTAAACGACAAAACTTCAAATAACTTCACTAAACGACATCAGAATGGCTCTAAAATCGGCACAAGAGACAAGTTCACCACACATTTAAGGTAGGAAAACTTTATTTCAAATGAGATAGTCATTTACACAATTTTTTTTACGATCGGTGATTTTCCTATATAATTCTCTATATACACAAGCTGTCGCATACACCACGTATTGTGAGCTTGGGAAGCCTGTGGTCATTGGGACCAAAATTCAAACTGGTTTGAATTTGTGGTACAAGTCCCAGCGACTTGTTCCTCAAAACACTTTGTGTGAACTGTTCATGGGACAAGTCCCTGCGACCAGTTCCATCATGTAAACTCTCCAGGGGACCAGTTGCAGGGACTAGTCGCAGGGACTAGTCCCCTCATGTAAGCCGACCTTAACACTGTTTTGACCAAAAATACAGCAAGGTTGCTGTAGTGATAGTTTCCCTTTAATCTGTCACCATGACATTCCATTAATTTTGTTGTGATATATGAACTTTAGCCTAAGTGTTGAGTCTGATCAGGCCACACCTCAACTGCAATATCTGTAACATGAATTAACTGGTAGCAGAGAGAAGACTGGTCACACCCTACCCCAGGGGGGTATAATGCCTCATCAAGAGATGATGATGGACAGAGGGCCTGGGTGTGTAGGAATTTGCCATGTTTGGTGAAAAATGCTAATGCCCGGGGATTGGCCCAAGGGAGAGACATAAGCATAATAAATTATTTGCTATCTTAAATTCGAACATAAATCATAGCGGTTTATTGATTGATTTGATTGGTTGGAATGAGCACTACTGGAATTACGTGTTGAATACCGAAGTTCTGCTGCGGTTAACAACAAATACCTGACACATTTCATCGCCTAATTCTGGTCATTATTAGCTGATCTCTGTGCCAAACATCGCAACGATTTCTGTAGACTGCAGAAACTTTGGCACAAAGCTGTATGCATAAAGCTTGGGTTAAGGGAATTTTGTTTTTGGCTGATTGCTCGATCAATAAAACAAAAAAACAAACTCATAAACATTAATATACAGACAGACAAATTAAATCTACGTAAAATTCTCACCTTGATCGTATCAAAAGGATGGCCGATAGTCACGCCACAAACTCCGCCAAATCCTCCAGCAAAGAAATTTCTCACGCCAGATGTACTCCTTCCTTGTTGTTCGCTACCACCTGAATCTATTTGAACTCCACTAGGACCTACTGCAGTCCCCTGAACATCAGTGCTTTCCATTTGCCGGTCGTGCAGTCTATATGTTGCTCATGCGTGACGGAAGTTAGTTTATCACACATCATCGAACTGATTTGAATGTGCCCAGTGAAGCTCATTAACGATCCACACAGACAAAGACATCAACATTGTTTGGTTCTTGGAGAAACTGATGCTTTGTCATCCTTGAAAAAGGAATTGTTATGTATGCTTATGTTGGTGGGATCATCGAGAGTAAAATTTTCCAAAGAATGTCACTCATTTTAAAACTTACGCTTATATATAGATCAGAAAATTTCTGAAACACCATCATCAATAAATTCCGGATGCCATGTCTAGTTCTCGCTAAATGTTCTGGTCCTTGTAGATTTTCGAGCTTTTTATGTCCACAGAAATCTGATTGGTAGAAATGGTAGATAACTTGATAACCTCTTGAATTTCTTTCGTTACTTCCGGTTGATTGACCAGACCCATTCCCTCTCAATCTACGTACCTGGGTTGACGTCGAAAGTTCACTCATTTTGACTCAGCTGATCTACAATTCATTGATTTTTTTCTCCCTTTCCTGACGAACACCACTTTCAAAATGTCTGAGGTAAAATTATGTTGTTTGAAAATGCTTTCTGACCTCAGTTGCTTCGACTTTCCTATTTTACAGTGAACAGTGAAAAGTTTTCTCCTCCGTTAGGCCTTTACAAAAGCCGCTGATGATGCGAAGAAGTTGCCAACAAAACCAAGTGATACAGACATGTTAGAACTTTACTCGCTTTACAAGCAAGCCACCGTCGGCGATTGCAACACAGGTACATATAACCAACTACGTAATTCATGTTTAAAGTGTTTTAAAAACAGGGTTAAATTCTTCAGATTGTGTCATCCGAGTTCAGCTGCAGTCAGTGCCGAAATTACATAGCCTCATCAGTAAGCAAACGCAACCGATCGCTTTGTACTAATGTGGCTCTTGCTCTAAGTTTAAAGCTTATATAAAGCTTAGTCTTAAGTTGACTGTAACTTATTTGATAGCCAAAAAAATGGTTTTGCTGAAGAGAATTACGAAAACAATATTTGAATTAACCTTTGTACATCTGGTGCAAAATTTCCGTGAATTTGTCACGTGCCAATGAATGTAAAATAATGACCATGAATTGATTTTTGATGCGCCTTAATTCTTCACTATTTGATGTTTTCATTTGTTTGTTTTCGTTATTAATATTGATACATCCCCCTTGGCCAGTGAGAGACATTGACTTATGGACAACATGGCTAGAATTACTGCAAATTAAAGCAGACTTTGAACCTGCATGAACCAATCCCCTTGATTTATAAAGATCATTTCAACTTGAAAACCTGATAACTTTTAGTAAAGCTTTCAAGTCAAAATCAGCTACCAATTACATTTACTGTAATTTTAGCCCTGAGCCAGAAAAAGTGATCATTGCATAATTAACCCTTCCCCCAAAAGGAAATAAAACGCTTAATTTCTGATGTGAACGCTGAAAGAAACTTGTTCCTGTGAAAAAATGATTCAGAAGACTTAAATATTCCATGCTCAATAAATTATGCAATAACTATACAGGCTGGAATTTGTTTCTGTGATTGTTCAGTTCTCAATTATTTGAGCTCTGTCACACCTTTTGTCTAGACTGTTTACAACCTCTCTATTTACACACATAAAAGAAAAAGTGAGTGAAGCAAGTGCAAAGCATGCAGGGGTTGAGCGTGAGGTTTGCAAGCGACGCAAAGCAAGAAGAATAGATGCTGTCAACATCTTTAGAAAAATGTGGACTTATTAGGCTCCTTTCCCAGTTATCGCCTTGTTACTAACAGCTCCACCCTTTGACCAGTCAATTAAATCAGAACTATAAAGTTTGAGAAGTAACTTGCTTGACGTTTAATTCATTACAAGTATCAGTTTGCACACAACAACATGTATATGTGTTCGTGTATTGAGAATGTCATCTCAGATGACTTCTTCAACTTCAAGAAAATTAGCTGCTAAAAGGGTGAGAAAACCAAACTCAAGTGGTCCTTCCAATTTTGTAGGATATTTGCTTGGGCAATTCTCACATATCTGTGGAGAATATATTCCAAAGGTGTTACACGGTATGGCACTCATCAGCTACAATGAGATGACACAATTGTTTAAGCGGAAAATCTTCATTCTGTAGCATGTTTGTTAATTTTAATTTGCATTCAAAAAGTCCTCTGCCTTCGTTTGGAAACAAGTTTGTATTTCTCTTCTTCAATTAGCAGAAGCACATCATCCTTTGTTGACACAATGATAAAAGGAATTCCAAGCTCTTTCATCTCCTGTAGTTGTTTCAACATTAGCACATTGGCATTTGTTTTGCTGTTTTATAGAGTTGATATAATTATGTCAGACTTTCTAATAAGCCAGTTAGCAAAATTGCAGCAATGTATTTTGTTAGAAGATTAACAGCTGCCTGCATCTGTTCCCCTCTGATCAAAAAAAGTTTGAAATTTCTCTTAAACAGAATTTTAATTTAAAAACAACGGCGCTCTATTTTGAACAACAGCATGTGTCAGTGGTGGCAACTGCGGTAAGCCGCAAAATGCACCTGGATACAATCATCACCAGCTGTCGTCAAGGTGATTACACTTCTGTCGCCTTTCTTTAATGGGAATTTTCTGTTTGGGAGAAGCGGGGAATTCACTTTTTTTTCAAAAATGTCTACAGGCCCTTGATTTTTCTCGGTCCCCACTCCCTACCCAGTCAAGTTTTTCATTTTGCGGTGGCATCCAGTTCTTTTGTAATTCTTTCTGTGTGTTTAAAGATCGAATCAGAAGATGAGAAATAGATCAATAGTGCTGTGAACATTCTACCTTTTATCTGGCGAGTGAAACAGACACTTTTTGTTCAGTCCAATGTTGTTCAGTATTTCTTAAATTCCATCCAGGATCTATTGATAATCGCAGTTCAGGCTTTTTTTTCATTAGCAGTATCAATCATGGTGAAACTCTGAAGCATTTTAAAACCTTTTTGTTAATGGTGCCAATTACAAATTCTCTTAGTAAAGCATAGCATTAAAGGAGGTCTCTCCAAAAAGGTATTTTTTTTCTTGCATCACCAATAAAAAGGTTTATATGAGTTAAGTTACTCACCGAAGTTTCAGCATGCTATCCCAAGCCAAAGAAGCCCAAAATTCAAAATCGGCAGCCGCCATTTTGAAACTGCTCAGATGTCATGCCGCTCGACTTGAATTTGGTGGGGAGCTTGAAGTGTAGCTGTCTCAGAAAAATGCTTTCAGGCTTTTCTTGTCTGGTTTCTGCCATCATGTTCTGTCCCTGGTTGTTCCAATCGATCGGATAAAGATCCAGAAAAACGTTTAAGTTTTCACAATTTGCCGTTTAAGTTGGCAGAAAAGTGGCTGGACCAGCTTTGTTGGGATGCATGTTTTATGACAAAAACACTTGACAATCTCTACGTTTGTAATGAACACTTCACAAAGGATTGAAGATTCAAAATGTTGGGGGTGAAGACAAGAAAGAGGAGACTAAAACAAGATGCTGCCTTTAAAGCCACGCTTAAACAAACCATCGAAAATTCTTTGTTTGCAGTGATACAAGAAATCCCTTTGTGTCACCCCTAAGAAGTAAAATGAAATTACAAACAAATTCTGAGGTAAAAAATAACTGCTTAATATGGCTTTATTAAACCACCTTCTAATATCTAAAGCAATTTACAGAGAAAATTGGTTTTTCACTTACTGCGACCAATGTAGTATAAGCTCATAATTCTACCTTCCGTTTTGTTTTCTGCCTCTGGCTGTTCTCAGCACACATTCTCTTTGCGTTGGCATGATTTCACATCGCAAGTACACCAAAATGTGCCTTCTAACCGATCGTTTAGTTCTTCATTTTCTCTTTCACATATCCCCAGGATTAGGAACGTGTTCTGGCTTAAAAGAGTAAGGTTAAAGATCAGCCATGACCTCACGTACAAACACGCTAAAATCTCTTGAACAGCATGATGTCACACTTAGCGGCCTAGCTCGGCCTGGCTGCTGAGCATTTGTTTCAAAATGGCGGCTGTCAATGCCAAATTTTGGGCTTCTTTGGAGACTAATTTCTTGGGATAGATTGCACTTTAGGAGCTGAAACTTCGGTGAGTAACTCAACTCAATATTAACTTCTTGTTGGCAGAAAAAATACGCTTTTTGGAGTGACCTTCTCCTTTAAAATTAGCCTTAAATTAGGTACTATCCTCTTTTCAAGTTGACAGTTCAAAAGCATTTTTTTCTCTTCTACAAGGTTAGTGAGACTAATTTAATACATTCCAAAAAATGGCAACCATTTATGAACAGGGTTTATAACAAACTTAAGTCAATGTCTTCAAAAAGTTTTAATTGTTTCATGGACATCAATATAAAAATATTGATGGTAGTTGCTGCAACCCTTAGCTTTTCTCTGGTTGAACTCAAAAACCCCTACACTTTCATAATGATCTACCTCTAATCTGTTAAAGGATCCCTTTTTGGCAGAGCCTCCCTACACAGTAGGGAGTCCTGAAGGAAATACTGTGTCCAAATAAAGATTCTACCTTACCTTATCTTACCTAATCCAACATAGAGAGCATCCCCCCACCCCCCCTATCAAGGTGCAAGCGAGCAATCAAGCAAGTGGGATTTTTTCTGCATATTCTGGGAAAAATCACACGACTTTGAACTGGTAATAATATTGTCAGTGATAAAGCACAGGTGCTTTCTCTCCTTATATTCCTCTTGGGAATATCTGGGAGATGTTTGCAGGCTAGAACTCAATCACTGACTTATCCCTATGCATGTAACACCAGCTGGCACAAAGGCTTGAACTATGCATATGTAAAATATTTACGTGCTACCTACTTTCCTGTATATAGATAGACCAGGAATGCTTGATTTCACTGGAAAGGCAAAATGGGATGCTTGGAATGGCAAGAAAGGTACGGTATGAAAAGTTAAACCATGCTAATTACGTGCAAGTGCCCGCCTATCTCCCACCCAAGTGGACATATTCCGATGAGTCAATTTTCATGCTATGCCCTGATGCTTTGCTTCAACTGAATCCTGTGCAGGGAAATCAGCCTGATTTGCAGCAGATTAATAATGGTAATAGGACTGAGTGGAGTCCAATTCAGTCTGTAATCATACAAGTGATTAACAAAGTCCGACGACCGCAAAGCGGGAGTCCGATTTATTAATTATGAGTATGATTACAGACTGAATTGGATGACACGATGTCCTGTTACCGATTAATCAAAACTATGACAAAATTTGAGAAACGAACAAACCATCGATTGAGCTCTGAACAATTTTAAAACGTTGTTATGAATGCTGAAAAAACCCAGCAGTTTACTCAACAAAGTGCACCGCAACAGCACCTGCAAAATGATGCATACTGTCCAATTACAAGCATGACGTGTGCAACTGTCCAATTAATGCTCTCATCAGGGCTGCTGATGACAAATCAGATTCGAGAATTTTGTTATAGTGTTGATTAAAACAATAATAACAATAGATTGTGTTGGTTTTTATCTACGTGGAAATTAGTTGTTATTTCTTGCTTATCAAATTTGAGCAAAATCGGGTCATCAAGTCATAGTGTGTGAGTACTGCTGAATTCTCTTGTCTAATTTAACTGGATATTGACCCGGGCTCAACATCATGTGGGATATACATGTAGATAAAGCATCTGAGCACATCTTTTTGTCTTGCCTTTAGCAGTACAATAAATATTACATGCAATTTTCACGGGGGGGGGGGGGGGGCACTTGCTGGTTAGGACAACTCCCATGTAAAGAACTTTTTATTACCTTCCATCCATAGAAAGACCTGACTGGGCTTCTCTTTCTGTTATCAGGTACAACCAAGGAGGCTGCTGAGGAAGCTTACATCAAGAAAGTGGACGAACTGAAAAAAGCATGAGGATTTTTTTAAAAAAAAATAAAAAAATGAGGGAATAAACAGTTTTGAAGAATTTTGCAACTGTTTGATATTGTATTTTGGTAGTGTAGAAGAAGCTCCTTTTCTGACCCCCTTTTGTTAATGCTGAGTCTTGAGATATAAGTCCAAATTCCTGCAATTTTTTGTGTTACATCAATAGAGTAAAATGCCAATTGATGGTTTGCTTTCTTCTCAGCACTCGTGATCTTTGCATTCTTTTGGCAATTTAAGGAGAATTAGATGTTAGATACCCCTGAAAGGGTTTCAGATTCTCTTCCAGGCCTTCCTTTGTCCAGTTTTCATAGCTTCCTCTGTTAAGGCCAGAACTGGGTTAAGCCTCATGTAAACTCTTGGTCTTCGGCCATTGTAGCTCGATTAAAATATTATAAAACAAACGGTGATGATAAACATATTGAAAACATGCATTTTATACTAGTTAACCTTGATGTTTCGTGTGCTAGTCAACATACATTTTCAAAAGTATAACCGTTACAAATTTTTGAAAAGCTATGTACACTGTAACAATGGGGGTCTGGAACCTTAACAGAAAACAGCTGCAATGGAAACGGAAACTGTCTGTAAAGGGACACACTTTATATTGGCATAAGCCTCTCCAGGAAACCTCTTGTCATACCTTTAGGGGTGCTGATTTGCATGGTATCTAGTAGGGTGGGCAGCCTCAAAAGGTCCCACAGCAGTAGCTTTCACAGTGCCTTTAAGGGTATTGAGCCAAAATGTGTTTTACAAGAATTGGCACCTAGAGCTTAGAGGTGAAAAACATTTCAAGCCACGCCCACAAAACTCCAAGGGGTTCTTTTCAAAGTTTCTGCCAAGCAGCCTCGTACTATGTATATGAGAATCATTCTCCTGGGGCCAGAACCCTTTCTCCCAACGAGCCGCCATTGTGAAAATCATCCATACAGGAGAAGACCTTGAGGACGAGTCGGAATCATGCTCTAAGGGGTAGACCATTTGACTTTGGAGGATGATCAAAAACGAAAGAAATTGTTATCCATGGTAGATGATTGACTCTTATATAAACGTCCAAAAGAAAATGAAAGTAAAACCTGCTGACGTAGAAATAACATGTAATAGACTTATTTCGATATATTAAAATTCAGCCTAAAACAATAGACCTTAGCATGAGGCTCTGGGGAATAAACTCCACAAACTCTGTATTTATTCCCCAGAGCCTCGTGCTGAGCGCTTATTGTTTTAGGCTGAATTTTAATACATCGAAATTGGACTATTAGCCTACTGGTCTGCCTCCTCCCAGATAGGATTTTTAGCCTATGTGTTTATGTGAAATATTTATTTCTTTCAGTTTAATTGAAATAACATTTGATTAAAACATCGGATAAAACACCCCCACAAAAGTGAAATGATCTGCCCCAAGGGTTTTAAAGTCCCATGTGTTAAAAACAAGAAAGAAAGCTAGCCAGCCTTTCACCTCATGCCGCTTAAAACTGCCGATGGCGCTTTGTCTCAAAACAATTTCCAGCACTTTCCAAGACGAAGATTTTGATTAGATTTTTAATTAGATTTTGACGGGTCATCGGTTGACGCTACAATCATGGTGTCAAAAAACTGTCCAATCATTGGTGAACATGTTAGTCATTTTCGTGACACAATAGGTCACCATAGAAACAGTATGACTAGCTAAAAACACGCTTAACTTAAGCTTTAAGCGCTTAAAACTAAAAAACGGGCTCAGTGACCTCCATTTTCTGTTATCGAATTATGATAAGCAGGATAAGAATCAACTTTTCACAAAGTTGAAAAAATCCTGCTATGGTAACCTATTGTGTCACGCAATTGAAAAGAACATGTTCCCGAGTGACTGGGAGTTTGTGTGATACCATAATTGTAGCATCAATTTATTAACAAAAGTAGTACTCGTCCTTCAAATTATAACTGTTGCCATACTGGGAACAGCTCTATTAAGCTAGGCGTTTGTAGTTATAAACTCACGTTGAAATGAATGATAAACGGGTGCCCCTGATACCCCCTGAGGGGGACAGGTGCACCGTCGGCTTGTGTGCGATCTCAGTCCCTCCGTGAAGTGATCATCATTACAACAAACATTTGCTTATGAGAAGGGGGTGTTGAATAGGGGTATGCAAATCCGCCGATACGTGCCTTTCTTTCGCCAAATCTGTCAATCGGCCAAAAGTTTTGTTTAAATCCGAAACCACAACCACACCGAAAACAGAAGTGTAAACTGTTCAAAGGTAAACTGGCACATGTGAATGCCACTGTTAATTAAGAAGGCAACGTGCTTGATGAATATTATTTGGAATAACTGTGAAATTAGAATAGACAATAAGCGTGTCCATTACAAAAACTATTACGAAGCTGGAATTGTATACACCCAAGATCTTTTGTTTAATTTAAATGTTTCAGATGCCTATGATCACCTCTCGAACAAAATAAATAAAACAAATATTTTACAGTTGGCTGGCCTACGTCGGTGTATTCCATCTCCTTTGACATCAATAAATCCTCCAACGTTCGTGATTGAAGATAATTTATTTGACGTAACTACAAAGAAGTCAAAAGAATTCTATGCACTACTTATCAGAGACAAAGCACAACTTCCTTTTATCGCTTATAAGTTACAGAGCGATTTTAATCGTACTAGTGGCCAATTGAAACAAATTTTCCAGTTACCTCATTCCGTCACCCTTGAAGCGTATGTTAAAGCCTTTCAATACAAAGTTCTTACGGCTCAATTCTTTATACAAACACCAAGTTATATAAAATGGGTTTTAGAATAAATGATCTATGTAGTTTCTGCAAAGGTCAGCCTGAATCACTTAACCATCTGCTCCTCCACTGCCCTTATTCTAAGCAGTTCTGGAAGGATTTTGAAATTTACTGGTGCATTATTTCGAAGCAAAGAATCCGCCTTTCCTTGCAAAATATGCTTGTTGGAATTATTACTGAAACTTCTGACCCGTTACATATAATGCTAAACTATTTTATAATAATTGGAAAGCTTTTCTTGTGGAATTGCAGAAATAAGCAAATTCTTCCCAACATTCATGGATTTCGAGCAAAAATTGTTGCTAAATATGAAACTGAAAAAATAATCAGTAGGAAAGACTTCTTTACAAAAAAATGGACACTGTCTCCTTATCTATTTTAACTCACTGTTCCTATCATTAGGCCACTTTTCTTTATTGTATCAATGCTGTATACTGCTATTTTTTATATATATTTTTTATTTTTTGTTCAGTAGTTGCTGTTGATTCTCCATAAGCAATGTAGTTACCGTTCTGTAAGTAGTGTATAAGTGTATTGTAAGTAGTTTGTAGGTCGCCCGAGTTCCCTGTTGCCGTTAATGTATGTAAAGCCGTGTAAATGATGTAAGTAGTTGTGCAAGTAGTGCCTTTTTGCTGTAAATAAACATATTTGTTAAAAAAAGTAATTAAAGACTGTAAGCGCAAAAAAAAAAAAAAAAGAAAAAAGAAACGTGCTTGATGACTGTAACACAGTACAATTCCAATAACAGTCTAACACCTGAGTTTAAATGAACTTCTTTCGAAAAAAATAATAGTTTGGATGAACAGGATAAACTCATTAACATTCCGACCAACTGAAGGCTAAAGAAAGATCTATAATCCAAATTTCGTTTAGGACCCAAGGTCCGAACATAAGACAGGCACAATCCGCAATCCGCGTCAAAAAAATTATAGCTAATCCACGATCAACTGTGTTTTCAAAATCCACGAATCCGCCCGATTTATCGCACAAATCCACAATCCGTGCGCTTTTTAAGGCCAAATGCGTCGATCTGAAAACCTATTCACCCCCCCTCTTATAACCTCTTTTTGTACTTTTGAAGCCAAAACAGACCAATGTAATTTAACTTATACTCCTCGCTTTCGACCTGCTGTTTTGGAGATTCAATAGAAAAATATCTTCATAAAAGATGTGGTGCGGAAACTATTTAGGCGTTTTTATATTACTACATGACTTACTACATGTCCTGGCTGCACTTTTAGAATTCTCAAGTACTTATAATTACTAGCATTCTTGTGTCTGCTTGTAAATGAATAAATTCATAATTTTGTATTATTCCATGTCGTGACCAGGCGTGTAATGTCGACACGCAAGTGAAAACGGTGATGTCACGTTGCTCGTCGAAAATGGTAAAAAAAAACTGAAAATAGTAGCAATAAAATAATCACAATTAGAAAGACGTTCATTTGCTCCTCACTAAATAGTATTCCAAATCTTTGTTGCCGTCTTCTAAGGTATTCTGAACTGAGCAACCAGAACCAGCCTCAATAACTGGTTAGCCATTCAACTGATTTATAAATAGAAGTTTTCGCCATCATTTTTTTTATTATTCATGATTTTTGTACAGCGAGACAAGTGAACAACAGTCATCTCGACATCATGTTTGCTAATAAATCGATCAGGGTATTACCTGTTATTTCCGGTACAATATTAAAATGCAAACGTTCTATAGCCTACTTGTCTACGTGATAGCGTTTTTATTTAACTTCTGCTGAAGACTTTAAATTGTCATTAAAGGCTACATGTCAGCCATCGAAATTTTTTTAGGAAAATAAACTGACATTACTTAGATATTTTGGTCAAATGGGTCAATATAGTTAAGCGATTGTTTTGTAATCCGTCACGCATAACTTGACAGGTTTGATATCAGATTACATCGCACGATAAAATCGTGGAACTAAGTCTCTTAAGTTCAAGAGTTAGGTAAAATGGAATTTACAAAAGAGATTATCTGTTGAAGTAATCAAAGACATTTTAAAGATGCAGCAACGAGCAAATTAAAATCAACAGCTACGCAAAGGTTGTTATGCCCAGTCTTTCCGAGGGCCCCGGTCATAGATGTAGGCCAACGGCAGAAGATTCTTCAATACACTCGTACAGAATTCAGCATCAGGCTTATAGCTTGCTTTGAAAATTGAGACTGAAAATAAGGCTATTAGAAAAGAAAAGGAGGATTTTGAGAACTGTGGGATTCCAAGATTCGATAAGGCGATTTTTGAAGTTTGACACTCTTATTTGGGGTATCATAGGGTCAGTTAGACTTGCCACAAGAAAAGAAGAGGAGGATTTTGAGAACTGTGGGATTCCAAGATCCGATAAGGCGATTTTTGAAGTTTAACACTCTTATTTGGGGTATCATAGGGTCAGTTAGACTTGCCACAAGTCGTCTGCGAAAATGCAAAAGCGAGCGATTCTCAAGGGACGAATCTAGCGGAAACGGGCTTTGAGAAAGCCTGCGAGGTACTAGGTGTGTCAGTCTTTCGTCCTACTTCCGGACCCGGTTCGCGGTTTTTACTGTTTTAAATAATAAAAATCAAGTTGCCGAAATTTTAGCTCACCTCTCCACTTATTTTTTTCGAACCCATTCAATAGAGTACTAAAGTGATGACGTCACAAAAAACGTCCTCATCCCAAAAATTAGCTCCGAATTGCAATTCCCGGTAGAGATATAAGGGATCAAAGTTTGATGGCATTCCATACAAACCCTTCAAAATTTGTTTCTGTTCCTTCAGTTTAGAACTGACTCAAAATTAGAGAGATTTATATGGGGCAGTATCAAATTTCAATCCTTCATATTTCAGCTGGGAATTACAATTGAGAGCTAAGTTTTGGCAAGGAACCTTTTTTAAATTAAGGATACTCCATTCGAAAATGGTGCCCCATCCCATAATTTCACAGATTTAATTTTTTGTGACGTCACACTTTAGAACTCTATGGATGTGCTATTTACTTTCATGTCTTTGTTATTGTTTACTTTGCGGTAATGTGATTGGCGTGGTGGGTCGAAGGCATTCTTACCCACAATGCTGTTCGTTTGTGGAGGTGGAAATAATGGCCGACTCGGAGCAATTGGTGTGAATTCTTGAATTTGTAGGGATATGTAGAGAAATGGCCTTGAAATAGGAGCCGGAACAGTCGTTAAGTAATTCCTATACATTCAACAATCTCCAGAGAAGCATCGTGACGAGTCAAAGAGCTTTTTTGAACTCGTTTGGTGGTATGGAGTGAATTTACCGGCAATTATGTTGTGCGCGAAACCCGAAATATTTGCCGATGGATCACACATGAAAGCAACTTATTCATCGTAATCGCCGTAGATTTTGTGCGAGGTTTTTGCTTTAGCTATGGCCATGAATCCTGATCCCAGGGAGTGTAATATCAAGGTTTTCTCGCGGTTTCGACCGCAATCGGACGCAGAAATTCGGGCTGGAGGACAGAGTATAGTGTCCATTCAAACGTCTGATACTTGTGTTCACGGGGTGAGTCGCCACCATTTAAGCTTACTACAATAAATTAAGGCGCAAAATTCTGGTCGCTATCCAAGTTATGCTCCTGTTGTTGACAAACTTCACTTTTGTTTTGTGCGTTTCAGGGGAGAACTTTTACGTTTGATCGCGTTTTCAAGCCAAATACAACTCAAGAGAGAGTGTACATTGAAGCTGCCCAGGTCATCGTTCAAGGTATTTTATGGGATAATTTTCGTTATGTAGGTGCTTGAGAAGATTACAATTCACACCGGAATTAGACACAGGTTTCTAAAAGACCGCTATGTCCGTTGAACCTGTGAGATGTTAAGAGTAAGTATGAGAAAATGACAGTGATATTGCAATCTGCTCCATGTAGATTCATTTTAATTTGCTAGCGCTGTAGCGTTGTGAATTTCACGTCTACCTCGAGTTGCATCGACAACCAAGTCGTCTCATAGTTATTGCTGTTGTTTAGTTTTCTTTGTGTTTTTTCTTCCATAAAGTCAGGAAAAGAACGAGCTTATTACATGTTCATTCAAGACTTGATCTCTCTAATCACTCATTTTATCTGTCGGTAGAACTTGCGTTCTTCCTTGGTTACTGTATGCTACTTTGCAGAAATGTTTTAATTTTGCTTACGAACGAGGAAAACATTTTGGTGTTGTCATCAGTCGTCGATCTGGATCTTCTTGTGCACCTGAGTAAACATGGATTACGAAATTTGGTGCTTTAAATCTTGTCGGGGAAAAAACTGTTACTTGATCGTGAATTTAAGACTTTGTCAAGAAGCTGTCAATATTGCCATCGACAGCAAATTACAGTGGCCATGTCGTTCGCGAATTTTTTGTATTATTAATTTATTTACTGTGGCTTTGATTTTGCATTGGTGGTTAAAGAAAGGTATATATCGGATTTCTTTTGTTAGTAATTTGTGGGAGTCAAAGCGATTGGTCTTCGGTTTTTGTAGCTTGAACATTTTCTTCTTTTATGTCTAAGCTTATATCCCATAACTCAGTCATACTCGTTGGGTAAACAACTCTCTTGGAAATAAAGAACAGTCATTTGAATATGTACAAAGGCAAAATTTAGAAACTTTTTGGTACAATTTTGGGTGCAATTTTATTATCGTTCGTAAATTTCTTGGGCAGCTAAGATAATGAGGTACTTAATGATGTGTTTTGGGGATTTTTTCGTATTGGTCCACCGAAGTCTCCGAGCTCATGCAATAAACGATCTTGTAGTCTTGTTTAATCACATGGCGTTTTTGAAAAGGCCAGTTTGCTCTTCCTGTTATTGACTTTATGGGCTTAACATCATCATTTTCCGACTTTGTGCCGCTTTTCCATTGCCTTATCTAGAATCGTTGCCCATCTAAATGTCCAACCGCAATGATTTGTCTTCAAAGCGACCTTTCTGAGAGCTGCAGTTTGGTGTTGACGACCGCATGTTTCCGAATAGCTCTGTAATATTCTAGTTATGTCCGAAGTAGTTAAATATTGTCTCCTATGCAAATTCTCGATAGGGTGGAAAATCTCTTACATCGCTCATAATTTGATCTGATAAGAACTTAATGAAACTCAGGTTACGTTATATTTTGGTAGCTGAAGGCGTTTTTCCTTAACTCTGTTTATGTTCAGGTGTTATGTTTTCTCTAAACTGTCAATGTCTCCCTCACCTAGTTGGGCTGCCTTGATACGATTTCAAGAATCGTGCTAATTTTTGCATGGGTTTCACCCATTTATTTGCCA
Source organism: Catalaphyllia jardinei (assembly GCA_022496165.2). Classification (NCBI taxonomy): domain Eukaryota; kingdom Metazoa; phylum Cnidaria; class Anthozoa; order Scleractinia; family Caryophylliidae; genus Catalaphyllia; species Catalaphyllia jardinei. The sequence goes on from CM042752.1 coordinate 8,765,732, forward strand.
TCACTAAGCGTTCCTTTGCCTTTCGAACGAAATATTAAGGACCTATCTTTTTACTTCAAGGAGATACAAAAGAATTGGTTTCGTGCTTGCAACTAACGCATCTAACGATTTGTCGACAATTCTTTCTATTTCAAAGCTTACGATTTGCATCATAATTAGTTGCTCTGGAATATTTGGCTTGTCCGTGTATTGAAGGATACTTATTATGTACACGAAGAACTTCACACGTAATTTAATTGTCTTCAAAGCAATCGATTTCAAGAACTTTCCATAATATGTAAATTTTTAAGTTCAGTGGATTTTTTCCAGCATTATTTCGTGATAGGTAGTAACAGTATTGTTCACTGTCTGTAAATAAGCAAGTGTGAATGAAATATCAAATTGTGCTTTTTGTCAGACATATAGTTGCTCTTATAGAGGAGAAATTTTACTTTTTGAAAAATTAACATATTAGTAGTTTAACACACCTACATTGTAATTGTGCATATTGACTGGAGCTAAAGTTTGTCTTGATATTATTTGGCATGAAGGCTCTCAACAAGCTGTTTTCTTGACCTTCCACCATTTGCATTTACATGTGTTATCAATTGGTGTGATGTCTGATAAAGAAGTTATGTTAAGCTTGTTGTACTTGCAAAATACCAACTACTAAAGGAGGTTATATTATGGTCTTCATTAAGGACTAAAACACTTTCCTATCAGTAGCCAGCTCGTCTTATAGATGACACATGCACATTGATATTCTCTTATAGTCAGGAGAAATGAGGCATGGATCACTTGTACTGAAAATTCAAAGATTAAGTTTCAGCGACATCAATGAATGCTTGATACACAGGAAAAGAGAAGCTAACGTGTTTAAAATGTTTTTAAAATTGGAAAGCATTATGTTCATTGAAGACTTTACATACAAGTCATGTAAAAGAGATGACTTCTTTTGAGAGTACCAACTTGGATTACTGTAATGCGACTATATGGATTACCAGCTAGTTCAGAAGAGAGCAGTGCGCATCGTAACATTCACCAAGAAGTATGGACATACGACACCCAGCTCAATGGCGTTGCATTGGTTGCCTGTCGATTACCATACTATTTATAAAATCTTGTTGTTGGTATATAAGGCTATCAATGGTTTTTCACCAAGTTATATATTATCCAATTTGCGTAGTTTTTGCTGTAGCTCCTACTCTTTGTGTTCTTGCTCAAATAAGTTACTTCAAGTCCCGAGATCTAACCTTAAGTCTTAAGGTGATCAACGATTTATAGAATAGCATACCTGCATCTTTAAGAAATGCTGATTCCTTGAATTCTTTTAAAAAACATTTGAAGACATATTTATTTCACCAAGCTTGTTCTTGATTTGTAACTAGATTAGTATCTAATTTTTGTGTTTATACACGTAGTTTTATTACATTTTTCAGGATACTGTAAAGCTCCTAGAACAGTGATATAGACGCTATCTAAATAAAGTTTATTACTATTATTATTATTATTATTATTATTATTATTTTGAATATGCAAGCTTACTGTGGTCTGCCTGTTACTGATCTTTGAAGCTTGGACTCTCTGTGTTTAGCTGCTGTTTTTGTATATTTATGTAACACCCCACAGAGTTTTTTTGTCATGGATATTTTTTAACTTATTATTAAATTTAAAATTGTAAGACCTCATTAATTACAAAAGTGGTTTCACATATTTCAGACAGTCCTAATCATGTGATGTCTGAGAGATTATCTTTTTATGCAAAATTGTATTTTTCTTTCCTGAATAGTTTTTAAGCTTTTTGGATCAGTATTGAAAAAATGTTATTTTTGGGCTAAAAGTTTTAAAATAGTTGTGAGATTTTAAATAAACAAGCAAAATTTAATAAGGAAAAATATAGGTTCCTGTTCACTAAGATACTGGTGATCAAAGAATATATGGACTGTCAGAGTGGGATGTCTAATTTACATACATTTTGTGAAATATTTTCTTTCCACTTAAAAATGATTTACACGTACGTATCAACCACGGGCATATATGTATCAAGCGTAGGAAGCAGATGAGCGTTTTCACTGCATTTTATTAAACTCTTATAACATAATTTCTAATGGTCTATAAACATGGAAAATTTACTGGAAAACTAGAAGGAGAATAAGTCTTCATTTCCCTTTACTAATGGTCAGGAAATGAGTGACCCTGGAAAGTTCTGATTGGAAGTTAACAAATATTGGACTTCCTGTTGAATTACGGATACCTACATGTAACTCACAAACCAAAGGCTCAATTGAGTTACTGCTGTTTCAACTACACTCATTTTTATTGTTTTTAAAACCAACCAAAAGAGACCCTGCAATGGAACTCTTTAGAGTCGCCTGTTTCGTTGAGTTTGTGCATTTTTAATGCAATAAAACAGGGATCCTCATGCTCCTTTTTCACCAATATGGAGTGACCTTCAAAACTTATTTGTTTCTCCTGTGATGGATACTAACATGCCCAACAATAAGCCACTGTGCCTTCCGAGGCCAGTCTGTGTCTCTTTGCTAATATAGGAAATTACATTTAAGAATGTAGGGTGCAGTATATACATTTATTATATGGCTAGTTCCATAAGTGGGCAAGACGAACCAAATCGCATGCTGTGATTGGCTACCTGAGAGGGCAAAATGGGGCAGTCTTGCCCACTCGGGACTACCCGCTGTGTCTCGTGAGAAAAATCTCCCTGAAAGCCATATAATAAATCCTTTATTGACCAAGCTTTCGTGGTCAAGATGGCTTAATATTGGCCTCATTCTGTTTTTTTTTTGTGAGTTTATGGACCTTGACTCTGTCTCAGTCCATAAACACGCAAAAAAAAGACCTTGGCCAATATCCAGCCATCTTGACCTCACCCTTGGTCAATAACCCATCTGTACCAGGGTCAATTTATTAACCACTACACCCACCAAATTATTATAAATATTAATTTCTATTACTTTGTCAAGTCATGTAGCTGATCTCGTTAGGTTTTTGGCCTGAAGCCCCTCAGTTATCAGAAACTTTGTTGTACATACATGTATGTGTGTATGAATGTTAGCTTGTAGTAGGGACAGTGATTGTGTCTGCCTTCAGGTGTCTGTTACTGTAGCAAAGATTTGACTACAGGTACAGTTTATTTCTTTCCTCATTACTGTACTATTCTCTACAGATGTGCTCAATGGATATAATGGAACAATATTTGCTTATGGGCAGACATCGAGTGGGAAGACCCACACAATGGAGGTAAGCTGCCGTTGATTTGCTTTTGATATGTAATTTTATATATTAAGGCTTTAAGTACTTTTTCCATTAAACTTGTTCAACAACAACAACAAGTTCAAAATTAAAGTACAATATAGTTTTATGGATTAATTAATCTACCCAGCCACTGTTTCATGTTCTATCCATTTACTTTTCTCTTTATTTGTTTATGAGAATTATTTTGAAGATTGAACATGTTGTTGTGAAATGGATGGAACCTCTATCTATACTATAAACATACATACATGTATGTAAGAGATTTTTCCCAGAACATACCTGTATGGAGAAATCTTGCAGGGAAATGTGTTCTTGTCATCAATTATGCAGGGCTTGAAAAAAACATGAATTTTATCTTGGCCATGAGACAAGCAGCTCTCGAATTTTGCTTGTCCTGGGCAAGTCTTACATGTAGTTTACTTTTTTCTTATTAAGTCGCTCGAGGAATTGCCTGGGCTCTTGACCATTGAACAGTTAAGAATAAAAAGTTACTTGCAACAACAACAACAACTTTATTTGTACCTGTTGTGGTTTGAATTTATTTTTGGTTTAATTTTTGGTTAACCAGTTTAAATTTTTTAAACTGGTTCATATTTTTCAAACTTGGTTGAAATTTTTAAACCAGTTTAATTTTCAGTTTTGAGCAGAATGTGAGCATGTGTCTTAGTAATTTGGGTTAAGCACTCAAGTTAGTGATTAGGCCTTAAAATGGTTAGCTTCAAATGATGTTAGGCTGGGACCTACAGTATTGTGAAAAAGTAATGCAAACGATAATCGACGAATATCGCGATAATCGCGATATATCGGCGATATTTGAACGATAATTAACTAGGAACGATATATCGCGCGATATATCATGGAGCTATTGTTGTAGCAGTAACGATATTTCGCTAAGTCCTGTGCGATTTATCGTTTGCTCTGAACGATATATCGTTTGCAGCAAGCGATATATCGTTTTCACCAAGCGATATATCGTTTGCTCCGAGCGATTTATCGTTTGCTATGAGCGATTTATTGTTTGCTCTGAATGATATATCGTTTGCTCCTCCGAGCGTTTAATCGTTTGCTCTGAGCGATTACATTGTCACCTTTACATGTATGTAAAAGATGACACGAGTGTTCGTATGCTTGTGTATTTTGTAGTTGTTCGTTTCACCGACCCCAATCTCTCGATGACCAATTATATTTGTAAAACTTTTTAAACCATCCACGGCTTTTTACTCTGTACATTATGAATCATCCGTAAGAAATTGGCCTTTAAATCCAAATTTGTTGCTTTCTGTCAAATAGTACTGGGAATAGAGGCTTCAACAGTCCACTCTCCATAGAGCAAACACAATAGATAACAACTTCAATGGAAAGTAAACTCGGTTCAAGCAACCGACTTGGCGACAGATGTAAAACTTTGTTTGGATGCTGGCCACCCAATATATCGATATATCGCTATAGTGATATGTCGCTAGAGCGATATATCGTATGGAATCCGTAGCGCGCTGTACAATATATCGCGGTAGTGATATATCGCAAGAACGATTTATCGGCGAGATATCGAAGGGGAGCGCCGATATCTCGTTGAATTATCGTTGCAACACGTCGCCTATATGTGCGATATATCGAAGAAATATCGTTGATATATCGCAAGAACAAAGCGCGATATTCAACGATTATCGTTTGCATTACTTTTTCACAATACTGTATGCATATGACTTAGTAGTTTGGGTTGAGCTCTCAGGTAAGTGATTAGGCCTAACCACGTATTTGGAATTGCTTAGCTTCTTAGTAATTAAGACAAAGTTCATGACTTGTATGAATGAATTAAAATTTATATGTACTTATGAATAAATTAAAATCTATATGAGAGGGGCTTGGGGTGAAGAACTGATAATTAAAACAAGTATGAGAGCTCTTGCAACCATAACGTTCATGATCAAGTGGTAATGACAGTCCAGAGGTTGGCGGTTCAAATCCAGGTGAGTACAAGATAGAAAGAAAAAAAAAGTAAAACCTGCTGTTAATTAGTATTCATTTTTAATGGGAATTTGAGAGAAGGGGTAGAGTAGCTGGAGGATAGAATAAATCAGGAGGAACTCAGTGAGAATAGGAGAGAATAGGATAGAGGAATGGAAAGAGATATTTTCCCTTTTTTACAGATAGTCGCATTGACCAAAAAAATAAACTGGTTTGAAAATTTCTATCTGGTTTGAAAAATTTTAACCCGGTTTGAAAAAGTAAACTGGTTAAAAAAAAATCAAACGAAAAATAAAATTCAAACCACAACATACCCAACATAATGTAATACTTATAAACAGAATATTTGAACAAAAAATATAGAGGAGTACTAGCTGCCCCAAATAACCATGGGGGCTAGAAAATGGATTACTGGACTGGACTTTTGTGAGCACTGTAGTGATGATTGCTATCATTATCATTCCCCACTCTTTCAGGGTTATCTTAATGATCCGGTCAACCAAGGGATTATTCCTCGAATTGTACAGGATATCTTCAATTACATCTACAATATGGATGAAAATTTGGAGTTTCACATTAAGGTGAGTATTGTATAAGATTAAATACTGATGGCTCAGTTTGAATATCTTAGCATACTGATTCATAAAGTAACATACAGATGATATAGTTAGTGTAATGTATGGTATACATGTAAAAAAAAATTGAAGCCTTGGAGCCAACTGGCTCATAGCTGGTAGAGCTTATACTATTTCTATAGCATGAAGTGGCGAGGAGTATTTCTACTGTACATGTACTTCACATGGACTGGATGCTAGTCCATTGCAGGTCACTCCCTTACAATTTGTTAGATTTGCCCAACAATTCACTGGTACCTGTTTGTACTCCTGGATAGAGAGAGACACTGTGAGAGTTAACTGTCTTGCATAAGAACACAACACAATGTCCCAGCTTGGTCTCCAACCTGGAACGCTCTATCAGGAGACTAGCACACTAACCATGAAGCCACAGCGCCTCCACTATGTATACATGTACATTATCGCAAAATCTGGATGGTAATGAATGTAATTTCCAGTTCTGTGGCTGGTTAAAGAGAGTGTATGGTTTGGCTTTTGGATATTCTGTCTATT